>LBNU01002526.1:24573-35216 GCA_014162995.1 Artemisia annua
TAACTTATAATCTCCAGGAATTCTGCAAAAACATTCATTCCACAATCATTATATCCTATTATAGATTATACCGCGATTTATGCGAGGTTGGTCCTTTATTCTTTCTTCATGGTTACAGGTTATTTTGGACAAGAAGTGATTCATATTTCGGGAAAGCGACGTCACCTTAACCCGGCAAGTATTCTAAGTAAGCTTTAGTATTAAACTTACAGCAAAATTCCAACCCAAAACACAACCCAATGCACGTGCGTTGACTGATGAAGAACTGTATGAGCAAGATAGCAAGAAGTTTTACGTGATGAAGCAGAAAAAATAGGGTACATAAAAAAATCGAAAGAAGATGAGAGAAAGCTCGTGAGAGTACTTACAAGCTAAGACAGCTCGGAGAAACGCTCTTGTGCATGGCTGTCGAATGAAAAATGCACGATTAGAATTATTTCAAATTAACACAAATTAAATCCACTTTGTACATGAGCATGTAGCCAACAATGAGGACACATTCGAGCGTAGCTTCGAGTACATAGGAATACACCCTTCATCCACACAAGTAACATACATATCAATTAACCGGTAAAAGATAGTTAGGGAGTAATGAAGTCTAAGTAAACACACTTTTCTCCATATTGTTTTCACAACCAAATAGTTTAGTTATTTTATTTTATTTGCAATTGCAGTTATCTTGGGTTAGTTGACTAGCAACTAATTCCGCCCACTCCTTCAAAACCGAGATTTTACTTGCTTTCCTAAAAATAAAAAAATACAAAAAGAATCTTCCTTCACCCTTACACCTATTAGAGTAGTTTTTCTGTCCTAACGAACACTATTCCCTGTGAAAGAACGATCAATCCCCCGTACTTACCACTATCCTATACTACATCGGTCAGGTACACTGCCTGGTGGGGTTGTAAGCCTCTTGAGATCCCTTGAGAGGTAAAACCTATTGTAAGGTCACAAAACCACGCATCAATCACATGAAAAGAAGACATGCTCATTCGTTTCCACTTAATCATTACATAACGGACACATAATCGATTCAATATCCAAACCCCGAGATGACAGGTTAAAGCGGTGAGGAAGTCTATCCAGAAAGAAACGCCACATAAAAATATTAACTTTCTTAGGAGTAACCTTACACCATCTTGTGCCTGGGAGCGAACTAGGGAGCATACAATCATCAATATGCTTCCTAACGTCACTGACCGAAAAACTACCATCATTAGAGAGAGACCAGATACTAGAATCGCTATCAACATCGATGACCAGAGAACTGATTTCGACCAATAGATTGTTAATATCTGCATAAGTTCTCCCAGCATTCACCGGCCTACGCCAGTCCTACGACCAAGAGCCATTAACTATATGGTCTCTTATTAAGCAGTTATGATCCTTCTCCAAGTGAAACAACCGATTATAACGAGTACAAAGGGTCGTTTCTCCTAATCAAGTGTTTTTCCAAAAACAAATCAAAGAGCCGTCTCCAACCTTAAAACGAAAGGAATTCAAAAGGACAATACCACTTGAATGGAGATGATATATTGTACCAATTATACGAGCCCATATCCCATTAGATTGGCAACCCTTTAAATCTAAACCCGCTTCATCACCATGAATGGATTTCATAACTTTCACCCAGAGATAAGACGGATTCTTAAAAAGACGCCATCTCCAATTTAAAAGAAGTGAAATATTAAAGGCTTTAAGACTACCCAAACCTAGACCGCCTTTTTCAAGAGAAGCTAAGATATTCGACCATTTAATTCAAACTAGCTTCTTTTTTTCTTCGGAAACACCCCAAAAGAACGTAGCACGAAGACTTTCAAGAACTTTAAGAACTGCTTCTGGAGCCTTGAAGATAGACAAGTAGTATATACCAAGACTACCAAGAACCGATTTGATAAGAGTAAAACGACCACCTGACGATAGCATGTTAGCTTTCTAAACCGACAACCTGGACTTAAAGTGATCAATCAAGACTTTCCAATTCACAATGTGACCACAGTTCCAACCTATAGGCAATCCGAGATAAGAAAAGGGTAGAGAACCAGCCATGCAACCAGTACCTGATGCCATTCGAGCAACTTCAGTTGAAGGGACCCCCAACCCATAAATATTCGACTTGTTACTATTAATTTTGAGGCCAGATGCAAGGTAAAAAACTTTGAGAATATAGGTGATGTTTGAATATAAAATACATATGAATCAAATAAACGCAGCGGAACAACATCACCCGCACGGATCCATATAGCCAATATGATTAATCAAATAACAAACAGAACATAGTTATACATTTGTAGCGTGCACCGGGAATCACCACCAATACTAACACCCACGAATTGAATGAGAAACCCACGTGATCAATAAGGTTGATCACCTCTATGTATGAAACACACTACAACTCCTTGGTTACCCCTTTGATGCTAGTCCTTAACCCCGTAACCTTGTTATTGCCTTTGAATAGACAAGATTCAAAGCAATAGATCAAGAAAATAAAAACCCTAGGTTGGGAATTTTATTTGTGCCGTATAATGGAGGAGGAGAGGGGGGAGAAAAATATGGTAAATTGTTAATCAAATTATGAGAAGATATCTCCCATATATTTGACTAAAAATCAAACCAATCCCCTCTTAGAAACTCTCCAATGGCCGGCCACCTATGGGCTCCAAATGGGCTTCCCATTTGATTTTCTAGTCCAATGTATTAAGTACTTTACTTAGTCATTAAAAGCCCAACAGTGATTCCATGTTACGTAAGGTTATTTATATATCGTAAATACAATAAACACGACATATAAGCGGTACCTAAGTGTATATGTATGTGACCCCATAGGCTCACATACGTCTAGCCATATAATTAGTTATTATGACACGAGCATACTCCAACAGCTCCCACTTGCGACGTCATAATAATCAAGTAATTATACCAGCAAAGGTTAGCGTCTAGCAACACGCCAATGCCCCTAGAAATATGTGAGGGTAGTTTCTTAAACTGCTCATTTAAATGGTTTATATGTCATCTATCCTTTTGTTACAGATACTATGTTGAACATTATACATGGATCAAATGTCATTCTAATTATTCAACTATTATGTTTCTCGATCTAGATATTGAACATGATTACCAAGTGAATTAAGATTCATCTTAATCTCACTTGGGTACGGCCATACAAACATCTGTTCAATTCATCGAGGGGCCCAATAGTATCTAACTCCATGACATGTGGAGGAACAAATCCTATTTTGACTGCACGTGTCATTCATGTGTTTCAAATCACTCCTGAAAATGGTTTTTATAACTACCTTATTCAGGACAGCGTTTAACCATATCAAAGAATAAAATTCCACACATGCAAGACCTACTTGCATCTCAAGTCTAAGGATAAGAGACATAACCATTTGCGAGATTCACTATTGACGCCGATCCATGCAGTGAAATCTCGAAGGTTGGGTCAGTCCAATGTTCATCACAATGAACAACATATGAGTTTGGCAAATAAATCACCAACACGCTCACATTTGCTTTAATTCGATGATACTCCCGTATCGTCAACTGACAATGGACAATTTTGAATAATTAAATTATTCATGGATTAAACATGCAAAAATGGAATACAGTTGATATGAATGAAAAAGACTATAACCATTACATCAATTCATTAAAGATATAATGTAACATCTAAAATTACCAAGCATGCAAAATGACCAAAATACCCCTATGAATTAAAATTTTTAATTAAACACTTAAATAAATACAAATAAAATCCCAAACACTTGGAAAACTCTAACAAATGATAAAGTAAAATTTTCTTTGGGACATTTAAATTATTTAGAGCTTATGGAATGTACATGGCACGCCTAAATGAGTTTAACATGCCCAAAATGATTTACTTTTTTTGTACATGACATTTAAATTACAAATAATTGTGATAAACTTGGAAACTCATCAAAAATTGATTTTCTCTTGATTCTCCTAGCCCCAAATCCGGCCATACCCTCCCCCATATCCCTATATAATTATTTTACTTATTATCTTTCCAAATACCATTTTTAAAACCCTAATTCCATCTAAAATACACATCGGTGGCATAATAATTTTCCAAGGGTCACCACCATTTTTCTTGAACGTGTTCTTGGGTAGGGAAGGTCACAAAAATAGTAGGAAAGGTTGTGGAGTGATCGTGGGTTCGTTGGGTATTTATTTGTGCTCGTTAATATCAAGCCGAGAAGGGAAAATTCGATTCCAATCATTCCATTCGATCCAAACCATCTTGGGTATTTTTGTATCACTACTTATACTCTATATGATCTGTATAAAATGATAATTTTGATCCATGCATATTTTTGTGGCCTTACGAATTAAAATAAAACCAAAACCCTAATTTCATGCAAAAATAAGAAATCGGCCTAAATAAATTTTTTAATTTGAGATCTGATTTTTCTGGCCTTCTATGATATATATTTTACCAGTAAAAATTGTTGGTCGAATTTTTTGAGGCTTAAAATAATCTATTGTGGATTTATGTATAATCGGCAAAAAGAAAAATAGAGGAAAAAGGGTTCTTGACCAAATATTAGGGTTTTCATAATTTTTCTGGTTCTTAATAAATTTAATGATTCCATAATAATTATTTTAGGGCTTGGGAGAAAATAGGGCTTATAAATTGGATTTTTGCTAAAAACTGATTTGAAATAAATAATGTTAAGGGGCTGTTTTGTAATTTATGAAAGTATGGGACCATTTTTGTAACTCTTGTAAATACAGTAGATTAATGGGAAAAATAACTATAAGGACCTAAGATGCATATTTTGTAAGTATTGGATTTAAATTGTCATTTTGGTTAATTATGTAATTCGATTTGAAATTAATTAAACTAGAGGGGCCTGTTTTGTAAATTATGTTAATTGAGGGTGTTTCATACATGTTTTAATGTGGAGGATAAATTGTGTAAATATTGGAAATTGAGGGGCTAATATGCTGACATGAAATTGCTAAGGATTATTTTGTTAATTTGGAAACCTAAGGGACTAATTATGTAAATACCTAATTTTGGCCTAAATTAATGGTAAGGGACTAAAATGGTAATTTTGTGATACTTGATGGACTTATGTGGTTATTTGATTTATTATGTGATTTACATGTTAAATAGATAATTAAAAGGTTTATATTGTAAATATTATAACTAGAGGGACTAAAAATGTAAATATGGATGTGACATGTGTAATTCGACATAAACATGATGTAAGGACTGATTATGACATTTTTGAATGGTTGTGATGCTTATGTGATGATTATATTTGTTGAAGGATTAAATATGTAAATGACATAATTAAAGGGCCTAATATGGTAACTCTATAAACTTAAGGGTGTAAAGTGTAATAGGTGCATATTTGACTTTCTTGACTTAAGTTAGTATGTTATAATGTGAATGTGATCATCTGTGACCTTCAACTTGTGAAATCTACTCTTTTAACCCTAAAACATGTCCGGTGACCTAACGAAACTCTAATCTCAGAAAATGTCTGTAAAAGGAAATCTGTAATACATGAGGCCATGAAACTTGATAAAATGTTACAACTAACTTATAAGAATGTGTTAAGTAGTGGAAAGTTGCCTACTTTGGAAAACTGCTATTTATGGAAACTTTCTAAAAATGGAAACTTACTAATTCTAGAAACTTACTAAACATGGAAAGTTACTAAATATGGAAAGTTGCTAAATCTGGAAAGCTTCTAAAAGTGGAAAGATAACCTAAAAAGGAGTAACCTGATTTTAAATGAACAATTGAATAATTCTCGACTTCTAATCCGTCTAGGTTCTGTGAAGAAGGAGGAGTTCCTATTTCTGTCTGATGTTTTCTTGTGTCAGCTTTGTCGTCTGATTGAGGTACAGATATTCTAACCTTTCAGTAAGGTTTCTCATGACTTATGATCCGTTTTTCTCTACCCATACTCTGATCTCTGATCTTGGTTCTTCTGATGTCTCTGGTTCATTGACATGATGTTTTGTATGAAAACCATTGAAAATATAACTTGATGATATGAGACAAACCATGTGGAAATGATTTCTTTAAACACGATATCAGACTGGTTTCAAAAGGAAATTTAAATAACTCCTGTTAAAATCATTTTAGAGAATTACCTTTATGAAAATCATATTTTTAAATGAAATGAAAAACCTCTAAATCTGTTTCCTTATAAAAACTTTCACACTTGTAAACCTTGAACCATTGATATGAACCTTGCTACCTTTCTTCTGATATTTTCCTTTGTTTAGGATTCCCTATGCCATTGCTATGAAACCCCATTTTATTTTCTGAACCTTTTCTGTTATGAACCTTTGCTATCTGAACTTTCTGATTTTGAACCTACTGATTTGGACCTTTTGATATGACTATATGATATGGACTTCTGATATGATCTGATTATGATGACTTATGATCTGTGTCATTTTATGACATTCTGTTGACATATTCTGTTTGACCTATTCCGTTTGACCTATTCTAGTTTGACACCCGAGCCAAATTTATTTCACTAGGCATGGGGGTTCCATGTCCGTGTCAGGGATGCACCCCTGCATGACTCCAGGGCAGTGGAGTGATGTTCTGCCACGTCCCCTTATCTGTTATTTGTTATGAGCTCAATTATCTGTTTATTATGGCCAATATTATTTCTGTGGGGGCGTATGGATGCATCCTAGATTTGTTTCTGTTATCTGTATCTGGTGATTGATGCTGCGTGCATGCATGTCCTTCACAACTCTGGTAGGTCTCCCCTACATATGCTGCTTTATGTGTGATTATGACTATGATTATGATCATTATGAAGGCATTATTATGAAGGCATTATATCTGTTTCTGGGCTCGTGGTTGATGACTAACCCTTACCTTACCTCTTATTACTATTTCATACTTACCTTTGATTACATTCTGTTATTCCCTTTATACCTTATTCAATATTCATTTCTGTTTCATTATTACTTCGTTGTTATATCTGTTCACTGGGATTTTTAAGCTCAGCCGCGTTTTCTTTCTCCCGCGGTAGGTTTTAGAAGGAAGTTGGGTTATGGTGAAGAGTGCAATTAGGAGCTTTAGAGAGGAATTGCTTGATGAGTTAATAGTGGTTCTGAAGATGCGTTAGATTTAGTCATTTTGTACTTAGTTCTGATATTGTATTCCTTTATCATGGAACCTTTTGTAACGCTTGTATCCATTGTATCATTAAAGTTTATGCTTGTGTTTGTTCTGATTGACACCATGAATGTGACACTTTAGCCCTTGTCGGGTTGGGGTGTTACAATTATGGTATTAGAGCCCAGGCTGCGACTTGTAGTACACTAAATCCCGACCTGTGAAGCTTGGACCATTTAGTTTCCGTTGTAGGCGCCCACAAGACGACTCTGATAATTTACTCTAAGAATCCCTTTAGCAACCTAAGTTATTACCGGTGAGGAATGGGTAGACTAGGACCTCTAAGTAGTAGCATTGCTTCCGCATTACTCTGATTCGTGCTTCTGCCATTAGTTATGCCTTATGAGCAATTCTATTTCTGTGATTAGAAAGTTTTGAAACCTAAGTTCAATAATCAAATAAGTTTGGAATTCCTCAAAAATGACATTGATACCGTATACCATTCAAATTCATTTTCTGATCCTCAGATTCCATTTGGCCTGACAAACGTTCTGATATTTTACCGACCATTCTGAAGGTTATTCAAACATGATGTGTTAGACCCATTCTGTTAATTCATTTCTTAAGTTGGGCATATAATGTATCATCTGATACTATTTGACTTTGCATAATCCTTTACTATTAGAACCCTGGTGACTGTTAATTACGGATATAGGTAAATTTGTTTTCTCCCTTTGAATGATGAACTCTGTTTGCCAATCAGTTTCCTTCGGAAGGATATGATGTTAATATCATCTTAATATGGATTCGTTAACTGAGCAGGATGATGCTGACGACTGATATTCTATACATCTCACTTCTGACAATCATTTGATGTGGTAGTACCATTGATTTATAATCCACCTATCACTTTTGTTGAAAACAAACGAAATTCCAACACCTCGAACTGCACTCATCTGTCTAAACATTTGATGTACCATGTACTGGACTCCGAGACATATAAACCATCCGTCTGGTTTGATGACTGTGTTCATTCTATGAACCCGTTTAATCTTGATATATCTGATTTTGAGGTATCTTGATTTCGAGTTGGCTTGTGACCTTTAGTAATTTGTTTTCATTCTACTCCTGTTATGATGCTTCTAAAAACACATGAATCTGTTAAGATTGATGCTGATATGAAGGTACAAACTCTGATCTCTTCTGATTTCCAAGTTTTCTCCTAGCATCTGATAGTGTCCGTTCTTGAAAAGCTCTAGCACTGGAAGTATTTTGTAGTACAAAGTTTTCAATGTTCTCTGATAAACCTTTTGGTATTCCCTTCTGCTTGAAAAATAGAACCTGAACTGATCTCAGTCGAAGGAGCCATGGAAGTTGAGAGATTGAATGAGCTGACGTAATATGATGTTAATCACCCGGATATCTTATTCTGGGATGATCCGGTCGATTTATGAAGAAGAGAAAGAGAAATATATGACGGTGTATCGACTATCGTAAACCTAACTAAATCACTATCCGAAATCATTAATCCTTCCCGCGTATTAATAAATGATTTAGTCTACCTTTGAAACTCAGCGATCTATTTACATTTGATGGACTGAAGAAGCAACCTCAGGAACTTCTAAGAAATGGGTTAAATAATCAAGGATAACCTCCGTAAAGTATTGCAGTTGTTATGAAGAAGGGAGGTAATGAGAGGTGATTCTGAAGCTACCTTTGTACTCATTATTGTGAACCCTGATGATGCCAATTGTATTGGCAAAATTGTCAACTATTCTTACGCATCAAATGGAATTTAGGTTTCTTGAATGTTTAGACAAATGGTCATCGTATGACTCATTAGTACGTTTAGAAACAAGGAAGAACAGGAGAATCAATTGCGCAAGTTGTTAGAAATTGACAAATCAGTTGTGTATCCCAGAAGTCTGATGTATGTTGAGGCAACGGTGTTCTCAATCAAGAATATTGCCCTAAACTCCGACAATAGAATTGAGAAGCTGAAATTTCCTGAATCAGGTAGAAAAAAAAATCGGAAGGTTCTTACAGATTGCGTCACTGTTAATAAATTTCGTGAACAGAGAGAAACAACTCAGTTGATTGGAGAGTGGAGTTTTGGGAAGGCTGAAATAGAAATATGCTTCCGCACGTGAAAGTGGTATCTAACTTGGAACGCTTCTAGGAGAGACTCGGTCATGAAAGTATACATCGCAGGAAGATGATTGTTTATGCATCAAGTCAACTACAACGTATGAGGATATTGGTCACTGCATGAGCTGGAATTGACAATAGAAGTGGTTACCCCGAAGAGTGAAAGACGATCCCTACAGAGTAGAAGTGCTGGCGAGCAGAGGACAAAATCTAGTCAAGATGGCGGACCCGGAGCTGATGAAGATATGCAGTCTCACTTCCCTATTCATCTTGGTTGTACTAAGATGAATTGAGAGTGGAAGCAGACTGGATGATGAAGGAATTCTAGATCGTGCAGGAAGTTCACATTACCCCCACCACATTTCAAGAGAGACTGCAGAAGAAATGATGAACCAGACTCAAGCTCATGATTTTTGATCACTCCCAGGTTGATAGAAGAATGAAGGTGGATTAACCGGATTTGAAGAGATTGGAGATCATATATTTTGTATGGAAAGAAATGGAAGTAAACCTCTAGGTTTGGATGAACTGATTATGTGAAGAAGAAGTCGACGATGAATTTTCACTCCCGTTGACCCACTTAAGTCTCGTGATCTGGTAATAAAACCCTTTAAAGATTTTAAATTCTCTAGAAACATCTCAGTTCCGTGTTCATTCTGCGTTTTCTTGATATTGGCCTCGTTTTGAGAATTTTGGCAAATTGTGAAGATCTATGTTCTGGAACGCAGTACGTTGCTTCTGTTAGAAATTCTGGGATTTCCATTACTCTTATGAGAAGTTGCTTTCCTCTAGGTTATGATATCTGATTCTGTTGACCTCTGGACTGTAGAAGTACTAAGTGGACTAAGAATAAGTAGCTTGTTCACGACTCGAGATAAAGTATGATCATCATGAGGGCATAATTATGTGGTGCTCGTATTATGACGCCTGATCAACGTGATAATACTTACACCATATAATGTGCACTCATTGTGATCATAGGTGTCATAATTCTAAATTTCCAGGTCAATTCCTTAGTCCCGACATTTCCTATTCATTGAATTTCAATTCAACATTTCACGTAAACAGGGTTTACGGGTATTCATTTGACGAGACCGGGTAGGTTAAGTCACATTGTCATTCATCGTACATTTCATAGACTAGGGTTAGTCTACATTGCATCACAATATCATTTGCATTCTATTCCACTCGTAGATATATATTTTCAAGTTATACTTATTTATTTATTTGTATATAAATAATAAGACAAGTTATTAGTTTTTAACCTAATGTACCAAACAAATTCCACTAGGGCACTAATATATTTTTATATTAGTTATTTTTCCACTAAGGTTATAAAACTATATATTATTTATTTTTTGGTGGATAACCA
>LBNU01002527.1:1425-30913 GCA_014162995.1 Artemisia annua
CTTAACATGAGAATTCTGTCAGAACTTTCTGACGGCGTCAGGGTTAATACCTGACGGCGTCAGGTTATAATTTTCTGCAATTTTTGAAAGTTTTGTACTTTTCCGGAAACCTAAAAAGTTTTGTCAATTCTTTAACTTATAATCTCCAGGAATTCTGCAATATATTCATTCCACAAGCATTATTTCTTATTATGTAGATTTTACCGCCGATTTTACGCGAGGTTGGCCTTTATCTTTTTCAGGTTAACAGGTTATTTTGGATAAGAAGACATTTAATATTTTGGAAGGGATGCTTTGAAGGTTCGTCTATCTTGGAAGAAGATCTAACCATGTTACATCACTATCCACAACAAACGATTCAGGGGAGTATTTGATTTCATTCTTTCATCTTATTTACTTTTATGTCTTTTATTTGAACATTGGGGACAATGTTCGGTTTAAGTGTAAGGGGGGGGGGGCGTAAATGAAAGCACCGTTGAGAATATACCTATGCTGGATGTTTTGCTTTGTTTGATAGTAAATTTGTAATAAAACCAAGAAAAATGTTTGTCAGGGCATATTTTAGCGCCAATTTAAAATTTTTTACAACATTTAGGAGTGAAACCTTGATCTTAATGAGCGTCTCATGGATAGGAAATTATATGACTAGCACAAAAACCGTACCACTAAAAAATTTTCCACCCCAAATATGTGAGGTTCACCCCTAGAATTGGTAGGAAAAACATCCATCTTTGGTGCTATGATGTGAGTACCGGTAGTATTTAGATTCTAGAACTTGCGTTAGGATCATCTCAAATCCACAAGTGAGACTACATTCGTGTAGTTAAGATTTATTACATGATAAGAGGCATTAGGATTAACCCATTGTTTTACACCCGTATATCTGTTATAATTACATTGACTTCATTGGTCAAGTAATTCTCCCACACCCTTTGCGTTGTATCCATTTTTGGTACACGATACCCCTAGTACACCCTTCCGAGCCTATCCTTTCGTTTCGACCTTTGAGCATCTTACTCAAAGTGAGAATTTGTTTACACCCCACTAAATGTACACCCAAATCGCCTTAGCCTACCTTGTATGCACCCACCTTTGGTGCATTATTGTGACAACATTTTTGTTAAACCCTTTGTTTATTATCCAGTCAATTACATGGTTGCTAAGTTAAGTCATATCCTTGTACATATTGTTTTGGGACGATTGGGACTCATGGGTAAAGTACTAGTGTAATGAAGTAATGGGGAAGATCAACATTATTACCCCCATACGTACTAAATATTTTAAAAAGTACTCCAAGTTTTTTCGATTATCTTAATTCGAGTCATTAGAATAGTGATTGTAAAGTTATGTAAAGATTCAAGTGTAAGGGGAATGCAAATCCCCTATGATGTATTATTTTGGATGGTAGGGCAAGAGTGTATCAAAAAAAAAATAAAAAAAAAATAAAGTCAAAAAATCAAGAAAAATACAAAAAAATATGAAAAAGAAAGAAGAAAAACATACGGACTACCATCCCGTTTCCTTTTATGTTCCTTTTTAGTTTTTGTTATTTCATTTTTAGACTAAGATTGACTCGAGTCTTGACTTAAGCAACGATGTAGAGTGCATGTATTTGATCATGATAATTAACTCGCCACCACTAAAATACCCCTTATTCCAACCAAACCGTGTTATCATATCCCTACACCTTACGTTACAACCCTTTATAAAGCCCTCTTTGATAGTTTATCTTAGGTGCTTACGCCTAGTGGAGGAGTAATTGATCCTCTCCCAAGCCTATGGTAATCTATTTGCTATGACAGGTAGTGAGTGTTATTTTCCGTTTCCATTTATAAGATATAAACTTTATGACATTTGAGAGATGTGAGAATCCAAACACTATTTGTGAGGTGCTAGTGTATGATTTTCGTGCTTGTTATGATTAGGGTCGAATAACTATTTGTTGTAATTACTTTTATATTCGTGTTAAATGACCCCTAACTCATATTTTGATTGGAATAAAAGCTCATTTGCTTGAGGAAAAGCAAATCCCAAGTGTAAGGGTATTTGATGAGACGAAAAATGTTACGCTTTTAGGGGGTCATTTAAGCCTTAATTCGTATAAATGTGATCAAATATTGACTTAAATCATTCCTTTTGTCATTTTAGGTACTTTTGAGAGGAATTCTGGAAAACATGCATATTTGGACATTTTTGGAGCATAAAAGTGAAGAAAACGACAAAGTCTCAAAAGATGAAGGTTTACAACCTGACGACGTCAGAAGTCACAAGGTGACGCCGTCAGAAAGTCTTGACAAAAGTGTGGAATCCAATTATCAAATGACGGGCCAGAGAAAATTTGGGATTTAACACCTGATGCCGTCAGGTGTTAGGAATTATAGGCCGTCAGGAGTAAAGTTAAAGAGTGACGGCCCAGAAGGTTTTATAAGGTGACGGCGTCAGAAGTGGATCTACGCTATCCGAGAAAACTATTGGCGGCGAGCTGACGGCGTCAGCCCTTATAACCTGACGCCGTCAGAGTGTAAAATCTATATATAGTTTTCTAATTTTCATTCATTAGAGTGGAACTTTGTGGAGAACTTTTAGGGCAAACCATAAAGACGAATTTCCTGTAAGTTTTAGGGTTTCCAACCCTTGGAACCCTCATGCTTAATTAAAGATAAGTCTTCATTTTAATTCAATCAATATGTCTATGTGTTGGTTGTCTATCTATCTTGCTTGTCTTTTAATTAACATGTGTATCTAAATTCTTCTTGTGTTTGCTTAGATCTAATGAAACCTAACTATTAATTATTGGTTTATTGGTGTGTGTTGTTGTTTGTTGGGATGATTGTTCCATCAATGTTAGGCTCAAGAAAACTGGCCAACCTCCTTTATGGTAACGTGCTTGAACGTCTTGGGAAACATGTAGCCAAGGCATACTCGGCTATTAAGGTAGTATTTAACGCATGAGCCACTGTTTACAACCCCTATGGTTGTGCCGTGCATGGCATAGGGCGAGATAAGAGCTCATAGAATTGGAGAGANTGGTTTATTGGTGTGTGTTGTTGTTTGTTGGGATGATTGTTCCATCAATGTTAGGCTCAAGAAAACTGGCCAACCTCCTTTATGGTAACGTGCTTGAACGTCTTGGGAAACATGTAGCCAAGGCATACTCGGCTATTAAGGTAGTATTTAACGCATGAGCCACTGTTTACAACCCCTATGGTTGTGCCGTGCATGGCATAGGGCGAGATAAGAGCTCATAGAATTGGAGAGATATGTATGCCACTCCATGACTTATTAGGAATACACCCTTCATCCACACAAGTAACACACATATCAATTAACCGGTAAAAGATAGTTAGGGAGTAATGAAATCTAAGTAAACACAATTTTCTCCATATTGTTTTCACAACCACAATAGTTTAGATATTTATTTTATTTTAATTTGCATAAGTAGTAAACTTGGGTTAGTTGACTAGCAACTAATTCCGCCCTTCTTCCGAAACCAAGATTTTAATTGCTTTCAAAAAAATATAAAAATACAAAAAGAATCTTCCTTCCACCCTTAGACCTATTAGAGTAGTTTTTCTATCCTAACGAACACTATTCCCTGTGAGAGAACGATCAATCCCCCGTACTTACCACTATCCTATACTACATCGGTCAGGTACACTGCCTGGTGGGGTTGTAAGCCTCTTGAGATCCCTCGAGAGGTAAAACCTGTTGTAAGGTTACAAAACCACGCATCAAATGGGCAATTTATTTGTCGAATTTCATTTTAGGTAGAAATCGTGCATTGTAGTAACTTTAACTAATTATCGGTATACATTTTGATGTGAATTGTTATGTAATGAATTGGTAACGCATGGTTTTGATATATATGAAATGCGTTAATTTTGTACAATTATCAGGTTTATTGTCAGTAATTATGTATATAATCAGGTTTTAAAAAACAGAAAAAATTAAAAAAAATGATTTTAAGGTAATGACTCGCAAAAACATATGTCAGAAAAGTGTGTCATAAAAGTTAGTCAAAATGATTTTAAGGGTAATGACACGCAAAAAGGGTCATAAGTGCGAGTCATAGAAGGATGACGCACAAATGCGAGTCACGAAGCTTTATGACGGGTCCATCCTTGACTCGCATTTGCGCATCATAAGGACTCTTCTTGATTCGCATTTGGAGTCAAGAATAGCTGTTTTTCTAGTAGTAGCCCTAATTAGGTCTATGTGTTTATAAAACCCTATTTGCTTATCTGAACTAGTTTGAAAGTGTTCAAGGCTTATGTATAAGATACCTTAACTTCATTAGGATACTTTAGCACCCTTAGACCTTAGTACAATCCCTTAGAGCTTAGGTACAAGCCTCTTAAGCACAAAACCCTAACCAGGTTATAACTTCCCGGAAACTAGGTCAAACCTTCCCAAATCTTTTCCATAAGCTACCACCACTTAGTATAAGCTTCTTAGGACTTAGGATTAGTCACTAGACACTCATAGGACACTAATCTAGGCACTAAACCCTAAGCTAAACCCTAATGACCCACCAAGCAAGATTAGGCTATAACTAAACCTAACTTAACCCTAAACCTAAAAACTAAGTACCTTAAGTACCTCAAACACCCCAAGCAACTAGCCTAGCACCTTAGTCATGCTTAGCACACATCCTAGCACCTCCCTAGCAAGCACACAAGTAGGTGATGCACCTACTTGTCACCTCCTTGGCTAAACCGACTCCACGGCTTCACCACCACCACAAACCCTTTCAAACCGCCTCCATACCGCCCCCTACCTACTCACTAGCTCCTCCTAGCCAGCTATTAGCCTTGCTTACTCATCTCCCTCCCCCCTCGACACTTCCTCCTTCTGTTTTCTTGGGCACCAGGGTTATCGAGCCTATAAATACCCCGATTCCCCTTCATTTCTTTTCACCCCTCTTCTCTTCTTTCCACCTTAAACCTTCTGGTCCTAGTAGTAGTAGTGAGTCCCTAGTAGTCCTAGAAGACGAGTGGTTGTCGAGTCGTTTTGCCATCGAGAAAACCCTAAACCCTAGTTAGTCCCTCGTTAACCCTTACCTAGCCAAGTAAGCTTCCATTTCTAGTTTCTTTTACTTTAGATCTGTCCTAGGATAGTTATACGATGCCTTAGATCCCTTAGAATCCCTTGCCTAATCCTTGATCACTAGAACTAGCTCGTTAACTTTCTAAAACCCTAAAATGAGTCAAATTGCTATTTTTATACTATAAGCCCTTTTCATAAGCTATAAAATAGTTTAGGTAACTTATTTAAGCTTATATTAGTTAACCATAAGCTAGGAAACCTTTTTGTTTCATAAAAATATAGTTTGCATGGAATTAAGACTAGTTTTGCAAAACTTTCCATACATAGGGGTATATATGGTAACTTTCTGAAAATACTAAGTTTAGGGACTATTTTTGACATTTCTTAAAAGTAATAAGTATAAGGACCCTTTTTGCAAAGATATATAACCCTAGGATAAAAAGTTAGAAAGTTATAACATATAAGGACCAGTTTTGCAAAAGTTAATAAGTTAAGGGTATAAACGGTAAATTTTGAAAACTTATAAAGTCCAAGGGTCATAGATGAAATATAGGGACTAAATATGTGATGTTTAGGTAGTTATAAACCTAAGTAATATAAGTATTATAAGTATAGGGTAGATTTCGTAAATATATTAAACTTGAAGGTTATAAAGTAAACTATTTTCATATATATAGCAAACCTACTTTTAAGTTAGAACATAACACAATACTAGGGAGCTTCATGTGAGGAGTACTATGTGGATATTTCGTTTTGACGAGTTTGCTGGGTTTACGATTTAAAGTGCCCTTGCTCCTCAAACGACTATTGCATATACTTCTGAATTATGATGGCCCGAACGGTGTTATGTTATAACTAAAACTCTAATAACAATATAACTTAATAGTAAGGAACTTCATGTGAGGAGTTATATACTTCTGAATTATGATGGCCCGAACAGTATTATGTAGGCAGCATAATACAATAATAGGGAGCTTCATATGAGGAGTTATACTTCTGGATTACGATGGCCTGAACGGTGTTATATTATATCTAAGAATCCTAAGGTAAAATACTTAATAAACCTAAAACAAAACAACTAGAGCTTGACATACCTACACAACAATAATAGACCTCAAGATACGTGAGTAAGTAGCCTAGACCTCTAGTCACTTTGACATCAATCACATAGCCTTATGCCCAGGTGAGTTTCGTAGCCTCACACTTTTTTAAAACGCTTTCTAAATGCTTTACAAACCCTGTGAGGGGGATACATGCTACTTGCTTTGAAAACCGAATACAAGTCTTTTTCTTTGGTTGTTGCACGAGTGATACTATTTCTGCCACCATTACATAACTAAAATTCATGAGCCATAATCACTTGCGGGTTTTATGCAAGTGAACGCTGGTATAGTTGATAGATCTATTGGAGTTTGACAACTCCCGTTGGTTTACCTCAGCCAGGTAACCAATAAGTACTATACTTGAAACCCCAAAGGATTAACTTTGGCAATTAGTTATCCTACTTGTCCCCTCACGGTTGGGTCTGCAGCCCCCATGACCCGGACTGTCAGTGCGGTTTCATGAGCTTAGTGCAACATATCCACCCTTGATAATTGTGCATGCATCACAATTATCACTTACATACACTTTCCCAGATGGGTGTAACATCTGAACCCAGGGAACTTGTATTCACCCACACCCTAAACCTATGACTCTCACTCAACACCTAGTGTTGACTTCTAAGCATGTATCCTAGGTAACAAAGCTCTGTGGAAATTATGGCATGGAGTGGTACAAAGCTTGCAGGACTTTTCACTCGGTTATCATTCAAGTTTCAAAAACATAAATTTTGGGGACCTCCTCTTATAAACTCTGATGATTTTATTGAATGATAACTCATTCTACATAAACATCTCTTTTTGAGTCATTTTCTATTACTGTAACTGTGATTCCATGAAGTAATACCCCAACTCTAAATCCGCTGCGAAACTTGAAAATAGGGGTGTTACAGTAGATCTACTCCTAAGTTTGATATCGTTGTTAATGGTGATGGTAGTGTTAATGTTCGTAGTAATCAGCCTCCACGTGAATCGTCTGGTCCTATTATTTCTGATTGGAGTGTGGATGATGGTGATTTTAAGTTGTCTACGTTAGTGGACAAGAATGTGTCTTCTGGTCCTAAAACATCTTATTCAGCCCCAACGACTTGTGGTACAAGTGAGGGCAAAGGTAATGTTAGTGGAAAGGAGCAATCGTTTGCTACTTTGCTCGTCGCCAATAGTACTTCTCGCAAGGTGAATTTTAGGCAGATGATTAATGAAGATCGGGTTCCTAACCATGATACTAAACTCCCTAAGGAGGCGATGGAACCTGTTTTAGGCCGGTATGAAAACACTCTGGTTGGGTATTTCTTAAGAAAAGCTCTAGCTTTTCCAATTGTGCAGAACTATGTTACTAATATGTGGAAGAAATTTGGCGTGCAAAATATCATGAAGAATGAAGTGGGTGTTTTTTTATTTAAGTTCTCTTCTAACGACGGATTAGAGCAGGTGCTCCAACAAGGCCCGTGGTTAATCCTTCATTCACATCTTATTCTTCGAAAATGGTCTCTTAATGTTCCCCTAACCAGGAATGAGGTAACTACGATTACTATTTGGGTTAAATTACATAATGTGCCTATAGTTGCTTATTCGGAGGTTGGTTTAAGCTTGATTGCTACTCAAGTGGGGAAACCGATGATGTTGGATTCATTTACATCTTCTATGTGTGTTGACTCGTGGGGTTGGATTAGTTATGCTCGTGCGTTGGTTGAAGTGTGTTCAAATTCAGAATTGAAAAAGGAAGTTAGTATGGCTATTCCATTGGATGATGATAGTGGGTATTCGACGGAAATCATAAGTGTCGAATATTAATGGACACCTCCTCATTGCAGTGTTTGTAAGATTTTTGGTCACATGCTTAGTGAGTGTCCAAAACAATTAAAAGAGGTGGTTCATAAGGTTTCTAATATGGTGACTAATGCATCGAATCAGGTGGTTAATAACGATGAGAGGTTTATAGAGGTAAGGAATCGTAAGAATAAAGGTAAGAGTGTGGTTTCTACGTTTCAACCTAAGCCAATTGGAGGTGTTAAACTCTCCAAGCTTAAGGCTAATTTTTGGAGACCTAAAGTCACGACAACTACTAAACAGGTTGATACCAAGAAAGATTCAGATCCTAAGGATCTAAAGCAGGCTTCTACTACAAATGTTAAATCTAGTAAGAACCAGAGTCAACTCTTTTGGTATCTTGGAGTCATTGGTAGATGAGGATGTTCTTGGTTTTGATAACAATGGTAAGGGGTCACAAGATCAGCCTATTAGTAACATGGAATTGCAGGTGCCAAGTGAGGCTTCCAAGTCGTCTACTATCCCATCTTCTAGTACTTCTGCAACAAAGAAGGCATTTGAGCAGTCAACTATCCCATCTCCGAGTAGTTCTGCAACGAAGAGGGGTAACCCATTTCTAAGGTGGGGGAAGTAGTTGTTTCTGACAGTGATGAGGATGGGGTATATGAGCCTAATGATTATTTGGGAGATGATTATTTTTCAGATGAGTATGCGGCTCAAGTAAACGACTTACCGGAACAATTCAAGGAGTTCAAGCTTCAAGGCCGTTCTAGGAAGTAGTAATTTATTTTATTTTCATAAGATCGGCATGTCATCTTATGTTGAGTATTGGTTGTTCTAGTTGTTGGTAGCTAGTGGTTCATTTATGGCCTGTCATAAATTATCTAGGGTAGTTCAAGCGGTTGCTTGAGGTTAATGTGGTACTTCAGCCACATTCCATTGTACTTTCAACGTTTTATTGGTTAATATATTTTACCAGGGTGGAAGGTCCCTTTTACCCAAAATACATTTCACTCTAAAAGGGTCGATAGCTGATTATCATCGTGGGAGACCTAGATAATGATAACAACTATTGTGAAATAAGATTGCATTTTGGGGATTACTAATTTTCACATGAATTTGCGGGGAAAATGTTGGACATGGCCATGATCTAGAAGCGACCACATGGGTTAACCAGTTACTGGCATCCCTCGGATCATAGCAGACTATCCCAATGACTTGAGGTATTAGATCATTTGACTTTATATATTCATGGAGTTTTGGCTTAGTTTCCAGCGTAACAGTGTAATGTTGGATTCAGTGGGAGGTAAGGAAAGATGGCTTATTGACTGAGATGGCAATTTACAGCTCCAAGTTGATGTAGACAGGTGAGAAGGATATTTTTCCAGGTCCCTTGAGTGTATAATGACTTGTGAAAGTACGATTGTACGATAATGGTTCCTGAAGTCACTTTGGGAGACAAATCATTCACAACAACAAAAAATGACGAAAGTATCGAGGTTAACATATCCATGTCTGCTGCTTTCTAAAATATCAAAAAGTGCAAAGGGATACAACCATAACTTGGACTAAACTGGATATGTTAAGTTTGGGGAGTCACTACTTGGGTATTGAATCGGTTTCTGTTACCAGGGTACTGCAATGTCTTGCTAGTGACTGCCTGGTACTATGAAAGTGGTACTCATGTTGTTGCTTTGCGCATGTGGAAGTCCGAAAGGATTATGTGTAAAGAACAACATCTTTCACGAGTAGCCTTCAAAAAAATGTCTAAGGGTCACACTGATGCACACTAAAAGGAACACGCAAGTGAAAATGAGAAACGAGTGACACAATGAAATAGAAATGAAAATACAATAGTATTTTTATTAAAGGGTAAAATGGTAATTCTTCGGGGGAATATATATTTATCTGGGACAAATATATTAAGTACATAAAAGGCAAAACCATAACCCTTAGGTGTATGCTCAGCCGAATCCTACAATAAGGATTAAGTTTGCCAGTTTGTCAAACTTATGTACTTGGTGATAATTAAAGGGAATCCTAGTTGGTGTAGAATGTTCCTTTGTGCCCTATAAATACCAAGACATTTGATAAGGATTTATTTGATAACTTTTTAAGGGGTCATGTAAGCTAAAAATCGTGTTTATATGATCAAATATTGCCTCAAATCGTTTCTTTTTTTATTTTAGGTACTTGGGAAGAGAAATCTGGAATTCGGAGCTTTTTGGACGAAAAGGTGAAGAAAACAACTAAGTCGGGAAAAACTGTTGGAAACAAAGGCTGATGGCGTCACGCTATACTAGGTGAAGCTGTCACTTGATGATTGGAACTAGATTATAATTAACACACGTTGCTTCATAAACAAATCAGGAATTAACACCTGACGGCGTCAGCTATATTTTGGAGTAGGGAGTCACGTTTTAAGATTACAAGAGGCGGCTCAGAAGACTTATAAAGGGACGACGTCAGGCATAAGCTGATGGCGTCAGAAGATAACAAGTGACGACGTCAGAGCGGCGACTTTTGCACACGACGAAACCCTAAACATGGCAAGCTGACGGTGTTAGGACATATAACCTGACGTCGTCACCACTGTAAATCTATATATAGTTTTTGAATTACTTTCATTAAGTCTGACATCTTGTGAGACATCTTGGAGTAAGGTTTAGAGCATGATTTTCTCTGCTTTTGTTAGGGTTTAGTTTTTCAACCCTTGAATCATGTTTTATTAAAGATAAATTATCCTTTTAATCATTCAATATGTCTATGTGTTGTTTGGTTACTTGTTTATCTTTTCTTTGCTTTAACATGCTAGCTTAAATTAATTAGTGTTTGCTTAGATCTAATGAAACCTAGTTATTGAATGTTGATTTTTTGTCTATTGTTTAGTTGATTGCTTCACGTTAGGCTAAGAAAACTGGCTGACCTCTTATATGTAACTAGCTTGAACGTCTTAGAAACGCAACCGCAGAGTGCACTATTGGTTTTCCTCGTTGTATTTATTGTGTAACACCCCCAAAATTTAACAATGATAGCGGAAGACTTTATGGGGTATTACGTAGTGGATCTTAGTCATAATCATAGAAAACGACTCGATGAGGCGTTTTGAAAAAGATACGTTTATCATTCAAAAGATCAAGTATTCAGAAATACAAGAGGTTTCATTGTTTGACATCACTTGACGTGCATGTTTATTTAAAAGGAAATGATAAAACATTTATTTTACACCCGTGCCGGGTTTTATGCCCTACTCCGTGCCTTGAGTCCAGTTCAGTTTCCTGAGATAAACATGCTAAAAGTCAACAAAAGTTGAGTGAAATTCATAGGTTTAAGTTTAAAAGTTGAACATAAGGTATAAGCGTTAATTGTATTCGAATTACAATTAAACAAGTTAAAAATCAAGTTGATTATTGCATTAAGCTCATGACACGCAACGAATGACAGGCATCAAACATGATGTAAAGTATATAGTACCCTCAGGATAGGTATTTGCCATTAACCTATGACTTTGTTTAAATAAAGTGCGCTTGAGTGGCTCATCCTAGAAGAATCAAACGGGGATTGTCAGTCCCAAATAGATCTATTCACAACTATTTACGTTCACTCGCAAGTGATTAAGGTTCATTAATGAGGGTCTTATGGCAATAGCTACTTAAGCGATAATAACAGCAGACATAGCATACTAAAAAGCTTGTGTTCGGTTTGTAGCATGTATCTCCCCACAAAAAGCACTAGTACAAAAATGGCCTATCGTCACACATGGTCGATTTCAAACGGTCACACTGTAACATATTTACGTGACTAAATGTATGAAAATAAAATAAACGGCCACACTCTATCCGACTTGTGTGACCATTTCGGAAGATATATGTCACACATTTGTGTATCTATGTGACTAGAGGGTAACTGGTAAATATTTTTTGATCATTTAGTCACGTTTAATTTGGGACGTGTGACCGATACAAATCAGCTTTAAACATTAGTCACACTACAAATATACATATGTGACAAATATATGTCACACAATTGAAGAGTGTGACCAAAATAGATATATGGTCACATGAAGTAATTGTGTATGTGGCTAAATTATGTAGTCAAGTTTGTCACACATTATTTAAACGTGACTGCTATTCTTTGCTAAATATTTAGCCACATATGAATTTGAAATGTGTGAGTACTGAAAAGTAAGTTTNCGTTTAATTTGGGACGTGTGACCGATACAAATCAGCTTTAAACATTAGTCACACTACAAATATACATATGTGACAAATATATGTCACACAATTGAAGAGTGTGACCAAAATAGATATATGGTCACATGAAGTAATTGTGTATGTGGCTAAATTATGTAGTCAAGTTTGTCACACATTATTTAAACGTGACTGCTATTCTTTGCTAAATATTTAGCCACATATGAATTTGAAATGTGTGAGTACTGAAAAGTAAGTTTGAAGCGTTAGTCACGATATGCATTTAAAAGTAACAAATATATGTCACACACTTGAAGAGTGTGACCAAATGTCATATATGGTCACACGAAACCAGAGAAACATGATTAAGTATAACGAAAATTCGATACATATGGTCACGTAAGTTAATATGTGTGTCTAAAGTTTAGTGTGTGTTTGCTTGCCAAATCCTAATTTGTATAGTCACATTTAATTGAAGCACGATCATGTGACTATAGGCTTTACAATAGTCACACCATATCACAAATGTGTATCAAAATGATGTTTATGGCCACATTATAAGGGTATTATATGTGACCAATACATTCCAAATAGTCACATTGTGAAGTATTCATGTGACTATTATTTATAGCAAAATGGGAAGTCAGTTATCATTAGCCTTGATATTAGTCACATTGAGTTTTGGTGTGACTAAATCATAGTCATATTTTGTCACACAATATTTAAGCGTAGTCACAATTCGATACATATGGTCACACATTTCTGATAACTTATGTAATGTGATATTCACGTAATTGAGTTCAGTCTATTGGTCAGACTATTTTCCAAAGGTTCAAAATATGCAGGGTGTTTACTACTGCTAGTACATAGTTAATACGGCTAGTACACAGTTTATGCTGCTAGAAGTTATAGTTTTTTATAATCTGGAATCCTTTAATTTAAAAGAGTATTCGCAAGTACGAACTTAACAATTAATACATCTACAACAACAACAACAAAAATCCTTTAAAGGAGTATTTGCAGCAAAACAAAAGCTTAAATAGGTTCTGCAAACAAAAATAAATCCCTAAACAGAGTGTTACAGCTTGAGAATGACATGTGCTTCACTTTGATTTTCGTATAACAATACCTTCACAGTCGGTTCGATAGTAGGCATCCTTTGCTTGTGGAATTACTCGCAGCAATATGTTATCATTTTGTTCGTGAATGACTGTACTAAATTCCTCATCGACATCGTCATACGTATCTTTGTAATTCTTGGTAGGTGTTTTAAAGACAACAGACAATTTTTTATCTGCCTGGTCTTTCACATAAAACACTTGTCGTGCTTGTGAGGCTAATATGAACGAATCATCCTTGTGGCCTAAACTATTCAGGTCTGCCAATGTGTAACCAAGATTATTGTGTTTGACCCCACCATTTTTTGAATTAACCCAATCACATTTGAAAAGAGTAATTTGCCTGAAATGGTAATCTAGTACCCATATCTCTTGTAAAATCCCATAATAAAATGCTTTTCTTGTGGTTGCAACTTCTTTGGATATGTGAAGATCTGCTGCCTCCACACTAACCCCACTGTTTTGGTAAACTATGCCATCATTACTTTTCGTATGAAATGTATACCCATTGATGTTATATGCCTCGTATTTCACTATGTCGGCGCGTGGTCCAAATGATATCCACCTCACAATTTCTGACTGGTTCTCGTAGTTGTATTGCACTATCTTTGGACATCGCTAACTCTCTCTCAACCTAAATTTCATTACAAGTATATATTACCTTTAAATTGCAGGAACAACTCACTTATATTTATCAAAAAATAAACAATTAGTATAAACAACATACGAGTAATTACCTCTTCGTGTAACCACTTAGCAAAATATTTAGTGTGCTCATTCTCCAGCAATGCCATTTTTTTACCCGGGTATTTTGTTTTCAAAAATTGCTTGTGTCACCTGAAACAAAATAATGTATTTGATTATTATATTTGATACAACATTTTAAGCAACGAAATAGACATGTGTTAGTAATACTTACTCGATATATGGCACAATTTCATCTGTATTCTGTATTACATACAAATGTGCTTTCTGAAAGACGTCTTCAGAAAGTACACTTGATTTGCCGGCTGACAATGGCTTTCCATCCTCATTTTCATTGGTTACATGTTTATCAGGTGGGATACCGATAGTTTTCATGGTTTTATGATACTCGCTAAAAAAATCTATTGTTTCTTCCGCGATAGTCTGCTCAGCAATGCATCCCTCTGGTCTATTTCTGTTTCGCACACATGTCCTTTAATAACCTTCATACATTTTTCGAAGGGATACATCCACCGAAAGCATACGGGACCACATAATTTTACCTCCCTAGTTAGGTGCACTATCAAGTGTATCATAATATCAAAAAGTGACGGAGGAAAGAACTTCTCGAGAAGGCATAGTATTACAACAAGTTCTTGTTGCATCTTATCTAGTTCTTTCAAGATGATTTCTTTCCTACATATAGCTTTAAAGAAAAATCAAAACCTGATAATAGCAAATCGTGTGGGTGGGCACATGATTGAACGTATAGCAATGGGCAAAAACTCTTGCATTAGCATGTGATAGTCATGCGATTTAAAGCCAATGAGCTTCTTATCATTTTGGCTGACCAAACTAGAGAAATTTGAACAATAGCATTGTGGTACCCTGATGTTGCTTAACGTTTCACAAAAGATGTCTTTTTCAGCATTCGTTAACGTGTAACCTGCTGGAGGTAGTGTTGTTTTGTCTGCTTCTTTCCTAGCAAACAACTCTTATTTTATCCCCAACTCTTCCAGATCCAATCGAGCATTCATTCCATCTTTTGTCTTTCCAGGAACATTCAACAAAGTTCCGACTAGACTCTCAGCAACATTCTTTTTTACATGCATGAAGTCAATACAATGTGGAACAGCATTATGCCTACAATACCTTAGCTTTCGATACCGAATGTTGAATTTCTTCCAATATGGTTCATTTACTTGGCTTGCACTACCCTCTGCTTTTGTTGTTTTCCTTTTCTGCTTTGTAATCTTTCCACCTCTGCCTCTCGTATCTTCTTGGTTATTTGAGGTGTTATTGATTGTTCGTTTGCCTTTTCCCCATTTATTTTCAATTAGTTGTACCTCGTTGTATATTTGTTCCCCAGTCAATGGAGTTGGAGCATGCTGAAATTCTTCTTGTCCATTAAACACCGTCGTTTGCCTTCTGAACGCATGGTTGTATGGTAGATATCGTCTGTGTCCAGCATAACTTTGCTTGGATGAGGCGGAAAGTCTAACACAGTGTATATCTTTCCCACATACTACACAACTTTTGAATCCACTGTATGGGCAGCCACATAATGTACCAAGTGCAGGGTAATCATTTATCGTCCATAACACAGCGCCACGCAGTTTAAACTTTTCCTTTTTAAAAGCATCATATGTATCAACCCCGTCCTCAAATAAGGTATGCAGATCATTAACCAACGGTTCTAAAAATACATCGATATCATTTCCCGGGTATCCCGATATCAATACCGAAAGCATGATAAACTTTCTTTTCATACACAACCACGGAGGAAGGTTGTATATGACAGATAAAACTGGCCATACACTATGATGCCTAGTTCCTGAGTTGATGTCAACCCCATCAGCCGATATTCCTAGCCGTAGATTTCTCGGATCTTCAGCAAAGTAGGGGAATTTTTCATCTATGGTACGTCATGCCTATGAATCTGCAGGGTGATGTAAAACACCATATGTTACCCTCCTTGTTGCGTGCCATCTTAGATCTTCTGAAATACTCTCTAACTTAAAGAGTCGTTGCAGTCTTGCTATAATTGGAAAGTACCACATTACCTTTGCCGGGATGTTTTCATACACTTTACGTGTCTTATTATCCACCTTCCATCTTGATATCCTACAAGTTGGACAAACAGTCAACTCCTTGTTAGTCTTCCAGTAAAGAATGCAGTTATTGCTACATACATGTATCTTTTCGTATCCTGATCCCATCATTTTCATTAGTTTTTTGGCCTGATAAGTTTTTTCAACCATTTCATTACCAGCTGGTAGCATTTTTTTAATCAATCCTAGTAATTCAGTAAAGAACTTATCAGAAGCTCCATACTTACCCTTCAAGTTGAGTAGTTTAACTATTGCGGACAACTTTGTGAAGTCAGGACATCCTTTATAAAGTGGCTTCTCCGCGTCTAATAATAGATTTTGAAACTTGGCAAGGTCATCCTCATCAAAATTTTCTTTCGTAGCATTAACCATTTCTACTGTTGCTGGGCCATCTGTTGGAATTTCTGAATGTGACTCCATGTCGAAATCCGTGTCGTCAACAAACTCTGTTTCTGCATTATCAGGTATTTGGGCTGTTGTTGCTTGCTCATCCTTTTCTCCATGTTTATCCCATTTTGTGTATCTAAGATTAATCCCGTAGTAGAATAAATGGTACTCCACGTCATCCACTGTTTGCTCTATTTTGTTTAAACATTTGGTACACGGACATGGCATCTTAAGCTTTCGTATATTAACTCGTGGGTCGATGTTCTTCATCTTCTGCAAGTTGTGTACTGCATACTTAATAAACGCTGCTACTCCATCAATATATTGTTTCTTGGTCCTACTACTTCTCATCCAAGACTTGTCCATGCTATTGTTGAGGTCAAATGATAACGTATATATCCTACAAGTTACAAGTTAAACCAATATAAGCATATATGAAGCTTTAGATTGATGAAGTTACAATCTCAAGTCACAAGTGTCTAGCTAATAAGGTTTACCAACACAATGGAATGACTGTCTATAGGTAGTGATTGCTTTGACTACATAAAGGGGTGTTTGGGATAAGCACTGCCTAGTTCCAAACACCACTTCAATGTTCTGCATAGGTTAATTATCATATGTTACTTTGAATGTATTGGGCATCAATCTAAAGCTTGAATGTCAAATATGAAAAGGTGGGATTAAGAAAAATGTGTAAATTACAAAATGTTATCTTTATTTGTGTTGTTTGTTAAACGATTCGGCCAAAGACCCAATAAGTTAATATTACCAAAGAAACAAGAAACCAACAAATCCATAACAAAAAAATTTGACAATGAAAATGAATAATAAGTTAAAATTCCAACATAATGAATTCCTAATTCAAAAAAGTACCTAATTTAGACCTAAATGAACCTCCCTCCGTTGTTGATGGCCGGACCGGCAAGTGATATGATGGATGGTGACTGGTGAATGGTGGCTGTGATGTGACTGGTGAATGGTGATTGGTGGCTGTAATATGACTGGTGAATGGTGATTGGTGGCTGTGACTAGTGAGTGGTGAGAAATGTGAGAAACGTGGGTGGAGATGGAAATGGGTGGAGGGAGAATTCGAAATTTGATGAAAAAAAATATAGGGGGCTTTTCAAAAATTTTGGGGAGGACATACCAAAAAAGGGAGCCACAGGTATCGAACCTGTGACCTCCACTTCAAAACACCAAAAACTCAACCATCTCCGCCCGGGGGTCTTTTACGCATATAAGTTATTTTATATTCTTCTTATAGACTATATTTTCATTTTGTTACAAAATCTAAACAACTAAAGTATAAAAACTGACTAGGATGTAGCCAATAAGAGATATTTCTCCAAGGTTGCCTAGATGTTAGCATGTAGTTGCTAAGTCTAGAAGAATGGTGGATATTGAATCAGCTAGTTTCGTGAATGATTGTGTAGAATGTATATGTTATATTGTATCAGTCAAATGAGTGTGTTCATTTGGATTGCTTGTATAATCTTTATAAGTTTCCGGTTCCTTAATTAATTAAATTCACCATTTCAAGAAAAAAAAAGTATAGAAGAACATACAATCCAGTTGTAATCTCACAAAAGGTGAATTATGTTACTTACCAAAAGGTTTTTTACAACATAAACAATTGCTGATATGGGCATTCCCAAGATCAGATACAAAGAAGAACATACAATCCAAACCTCTTCAGCAGTAGAAACTTCAGCAGTAGAAACTTGATCTTGTTGTACCACCTTATGATCCATTGGAACGAGCATTTGCCAATCATGATCCATTAGGACGAGCATTTTCCAGGGATCATGATCCATTGGGACGAGCATTTTCCAGGGATCAATGATTATAATTCTTGACATAACTATAAATACATTAGTCGCCAACGAAGACTAGCCACAATGGAACATGATTATCTATCAAAGACTAACCTGAAGAAATCTACAAATTGCTTAGTACAGTTGTGTAATGTTATTACAACCTGAGATTATCTATCAAAGACTTAATTAACAGCCAAATATTTGTGATTTAAATAGTCGGCTTATAAAAGAAATTTCTTTTTTGATGCAGACTGGCTTGAACCTTCTCAACATCTTCTGACCAATCATGATCCATTGGGACGAGCTTTTGCCAGGGATCAATAATTATAATTGTTAGGAATACGTTTTTGTATGAGAAAGATTCGATCACCCCCAGATATGATTAAGCATTGTTTAGCTCGTAGTAGTTATATTAGTTAGTAAAACGTAGATTAGTAGTAGATTAGTTCGCGGAAGAAGGACGGGTCTTTACCCACTGTATACCTGATCCGCAGCCCAAGTGGCACGCCCAAGTGGCAAAAACCCATGTACATATAAATACCCTCTCCATCCTTGGAGAGGGTAAGCCTTCTCATAATCTATTTTCTTTTTTTTGGTTTTCTCTCCAAGGCTTCACCTCTTTCTCTCTCTAACTTTCTCTCTCTACATTTCTTCTTTTTTTCTCACATGTAACGATCCATACCACAAGTTAGTTTCGTGTTTGTGAACTTATTTAGTATCCTACAATTGGTATCAAGAGCCATGGTTACATCCTAGGGATTGTAGGACTTGTGGTGTATGGTTTGTTTTGGTTTCTATTAGTTTAGGGTGGTTTCTACTCATTTTGGAGCTTGTTCGTGGTGATTCTTGTGTTCTTTCTTGTACTTCTAGGATTAGAGGGGTTAGATTCATCTAGTTTATCAGTTGGTTTGGCTAGATCTTACGTTTGTGAAGTGTACGAGTGATTTTAGACCATTTTTCTTGGCAGCGGTTTTCTCCTCGGTAACTTGTTCTTGGCAGCGGTTAGTTTGGGGTTATAGCGGTTAGTGTCAGCGGTTAGTACACTGTGTCAGCAAACATAATGCTGTACTTTGTACTATTTCAGCGGTTTGCTACCAGCGGTTAGCTCCTATAGCGGTTTTCTTTTTCAGCGGTTTACTTTTCAGCGGTTTACTTACTAGCGGTTACTCTGTCAGCAGTTACTTTTGTCAGCGGTTATCTTCTGTCAGCGGGTAGTTTCTGTCAGCGGTTAGTTTCTGTCAGTGGTTAGATCTGTCAGCGGTCACTTGTTAGCGGTTTGACCAGATTCCAGCGGTTTGACCAGATTCTAGCGATTTGACCAAAGTTGACTTTTTACATTTAAACTTCAAACGGCAATAACTTTTGAACCGTAACTCCGTTTTCAGCGAAATACCTGTCAAAACGACCGGAACAGGCTGAATATCATCAAGTTTCACCACGAAGTCGTGAAACAAATTTTTCGAGGCCCAAATTACCTCCGAAGTGAAGTTATTGAGGTTTTTAAGTTTTCAGACCATAATTTAATTACCATTACAACTTGCATCTACCAAAGCAAATCACTCTGCTGGTTGATATCTCACTGATAGTTGATCAAGTTGTTGTGAGTTGACAATACGCTGCAAGTTGAATAGTTCTGTGATTTGAGATTGGTTGCGATTTGAGTTGTTACAACTTGTCCAATTACAATCTGACGTTGCGAGTTGATTCTTGCAATTTGACTAATTGAGATTCGACTTGGTGTGATTTGACTCGTTGTGACTTGACTTAGATAACCTACTGTACCTTGCAAAGTTTATCATCTCACACTCGATCACTAAAGTACTCAACATCACTTCTCGGTTTCTTCTTGATTTTGTAAAATCCCGCGAAAGAAACTATTTCTCGGTTTAAATCATAGAATTGTAAAATCCCGTGCATTTTCACAATCATGTCTACCAATTCAGATTCCGTCATCTCGAAGATACTCAAGTTGTACGACATGGACGATGAACTTAAGATTCACAACAAAGTACAACTGACAAACGCTTCTGATCAGACAACCGTTTTTGAGTCAGATTATACTGAGATGGAATCGTCATGCTCGAGTTCTCAAGAGAAAGAATTTCATCAGCCACAAAAATTGTTCAATAACGCTGAGAAAAGCTGCATAGTCTGCTTCCAACAACTTCATTCACACCTCTCGGTGCTTTTAAAAGGAACTGAATTCATAATGGGATACGAACGTGCATTTGCAACACTCTTTGGTCAAGATGTTCAGATCTACACAGACACAATGATTCTTAACTTTGATGAATTGCAACAACAACTTGACCAAGGAATACCTTCCAACACTGGATCCATGGCTGCTCTTAGTGTACTTTACAAACAACTCCAAGTATTCTTTGATTCAAAATTCACTCTGGAGTATGACTATTACAGTGAGATGACTAAAAGCTATTTTGCTAAACACATGGGAATTGAGGTTGACACGTTCAGAGATACACTCATCCAACTCATGGGTGATGTTCAGAAGTTCATTAAGGAAAGAGCACAGCTCAGACATTTGAATGACGACAAAGTGAATGCAACTTTGGTGCAATCATGTGATGGTATTAATGACTTGGGTAATGCTTCGGAAGTTGGGTCAGTTGTCACGATGCGCAAAGGATCAGAAACTGATAAGCTTGACACTACCAGCAGTTCAGTGACTTCAGTCACCCATTGCATGGATTCTGATTTTAGACCGGTTAATGAACAAATGTCATGTGCTGAGGTACCCTTAACTGTTCAACCTAATGTGCTCTCTAATGAACGGGAGCATACTGATCAAATCAAACTCACTTATGACACAAATTTGTTGGAAAAAACTGATAGCAATACCATGTCTAATTCAACAAATATGAGTCATAAAGGGGGAGAAAGTGATCAGGATGCTGAACGTGATAAATTGTTAAGTTCTGTGTTGACGGCTGATGCTTTTAAATCAAATGATATGGTTGATAAAGAAACTTTTAATGAACTTTCAAAGAGATTTTTGCAACTTGAAAAACATTGTATTTCACTTGAAATCGCAATGCAACGAAAGGAAGAAAGTTTTCAGGCTAATCAACCATGTAAAAATCCGGAACTTCATGATTTCCGTGAATTCTTTATGATTAATGATTTGAAAGCTCAGCTAGAAACAAAGAACTTGACAATCAAAAACCTGAAAAACCGTATTACTGAATTGTGTGATATGTGTAATGAAGTTAAAGCTAAACATGAATGCGCTGTTATTGAATTGGAACATAATGTGGCTAATTTACTTGCTAAAAATGAGACTTTGAAACATCAGTGTAATGAATTGTGTGAATCTATCAAAGATACTAAAACTAAGACTTTAGAATAGATAACCTCTTTGACTTCCAAAAATGATGATTTCAAAGCTCAACTTCTGGAAAAGGGTTTCACAATTGCAGCCTTAAAAAATGAGCTAAGAAAAGCAACAGGGAATAGTGTGAACACTAAGTTTGCAAAACCATCAATCTTGGGGAAACCAGTTTCTCAATCATATAGAAACCAATCCGTTGTTAGGCAACCGACTGCTTTTAGATCTGAACGACCAATATTTTCAAAAACACGGTTTGCCTGCCAAGTTGATGCGGAACCAGTTTTGTCAAAACTAGTCACTCCACATTATTTACCTAAGATCATTGCTTCTGGTTCAGCTAAGCCTCAACAAGTAGTCACTCCTGCTTTCAGCGCCTTTAGGATTAGTTCGAAAACAGTGTCAAAACCAAGCATTAAGATTCAAAATTCTTATAATATAAATGACTTGGACAAGAACTATAATCTAGAACTAGCTAGGAAAAGGGCACTGCTTCATAAGGATGGAATCTTAGGTTCACAACCTTGTATGATGCCTCCTAGGTTATTGAGGTACACTGGTAAGATTCAACCGGTTAAATCTAGGAATAACGTTAAGTCTTCCACTATGCATAAGACACTTAGCAATCCTAGATCTTTCCAAAAGTGGATGCCAACTGGTAGAATTTTTAAGAACGTCGGACTTAAGTGGTTACCTACCGAAAAGTTGCTCACTAATGGCAATACCATGGTTGATCATGAAACCCCTAAGGGTTTGGATACTGTTGTCACTAACCCATATATATGCGATCAAGTTTGTGATGTTAGTGCAGGTAGTCCTTACTCAATTGCAGGTACATCAATCATTCACTATATGACAAAACTCAAAGTCTGGAGGCCTAAAGCAATCATTTCTCCAGCTTCAAGAGTTTTGGAATGTCGATGTTGATGCATGTGCTTTATGACATCTGAATACATCAGTTCAGGCCTCGTTCTTCAATGACTATGACGTCTGAATACATCAGTTCAGGCCTCGTTCTTCAATGACTATGATGTCTGAATACATCAGTTCAGGCCTCGTTCTTCATCATTATGACGTTTGAACACTACAGTTCAAGCCTCGGGTCTCAATTTCATCATTATGGTGTCTGCTGACAACACTTCAGGCCCCGTTCATCAAGGAAAAGAAAGGTGTACGATTCAGTGCGCCTTATCTTCGGAAGAAGAGAAATCTTCTTGGTTTTGATCATCTTCAAAAACATGCTTCATGCTTTCTCCATGCTCGTTCATTCATCAAGTGGATCTACCTATCTTTGTCCGAATTCTTATACACTTGGTCAATCAAAAATTACAACCTCGTTTGCAATTTTTGAGGGGGAGAAGGGTGAATGAAATACATGATTGATAGTATTTTTCATTCACTTGCTACTTGGGTGAATGAAATACTTGATTGATAGTATTTTTCATTCACTTGCTACTCAATCAAAAATGGCAAACTTCGTTCGAAATTTTTGAGTGTATGATGATTCACTTACTTTGGATGCAATTTTTGGTTTTTGTGCGTATTCAATCAAAAATGGCAAACTTAGTGTGAATAAAATACATGATTGAGTGTATTTTTATTCACTTTCTACATGATGATTGATGCTTGAAGTATGATCATTCGGCTCTCCTCCGACACCTAATGCTCTATATATTAAGGATGACTGGGATTTATGTTTGATGAATACTTCCAAGCCTCTACGAAGGTTGATCATCTAGTTCCAGAATATCTTGTTCCGGTTCCTGCTGACTCAACTAGTTCACCTTCTTCAATCTCCATTGATCAAGATGCACCATCTAGAAGTATTACTCAGACTACTCAAGTAACCCAATCTCTAGTTACTCCTCAAGGTGTTAATGTATCATACGTTGATTAAGTATTGAATACTTAGGGATTTGCTTGGAGCATAAATTCTCTACACCGTTCTTCCAACATTAGTGCAAGCTTAAGTCACCAGAATGGGGAATTTTACTTCAACTTCAAGTTAGATATATCGGGTTTACTTCATCAGTGGTCACTTCATGTAGCCGACTGAATATAAGGGTTGATAATGGTAGTCAGAGAGTTTTTCTGTAGCAGTTGATTCTCACAGGATACATCTAAGCAAATGTTGTTCTTCTCACAAAATTTCATGTTATTGTGCAAAAATGTGTTGTTGATTCTGAGGTATTAAAACCAGCAAGGGAGTAAAGAGACATACATCTGAATGCATAAAGAGTACACATGATGAACTTAATACTTCGTCTTAATTGAAGTTATGCCGGGAAGACAAATGTCATAACCACAGAGACAATCAGTGTCTTAACTCATGGTGTTCGGTGCACTATTCCAACTACGTGGGGGAAGTGGTCTTTCGATACTTGTGGTATGTATTACTTCAGCTTTCAGTGGGAAGAAATATGAGAAGGACACTTGGAATGTGAGATGATATTGCTTATCGACATCTTCATTCGAACTGTTATGATTTAAGTTAAAATGCTTCTGGTTAATACTTCATGTACACATTGTTATGCCGACTCCGATAAGTTCGCCAACCATCATGAGAGATATATGTGTACATCAAGGACGCACAACAGGTTCACATGACAGGGCTTAATCATTTATTCCGGAATTGATATCCGCAGAGAGGTTCGGTGCCTCAACTTGTTATTTGGTGTCATCGTATCTACTTGTGGTGGGTACGTGTGTACAATATGAACTAAGCTAGTATGTGAAAGATAACTGGAATGCATTTGGTAAAATGAAGATGTTGATCTATTAATCCTCTGAATAGACAACTGCTCAAAACCGTAGAGTAATGTGTACATTGGGGGACGCACAACAAGGTCATGTGATTGGGCTTAATATGAAATTACGGGATTGATAACCGCAGAGATGATCAGTGGTTCACCTTGTTACTTCAGTATTATTGCTTTCTTCAGGTTTATGAGCCTCATTCACTGAGACTTTTTGCATCACTTCAATGGCATAGGGAAAGTGGTCTCATCAAGATGATTGTCAGTTTGNACAACAAGGTCATGTGATTGGGCTTAATATGAAATTACGGGATTGATAACCGCAGAGATGATCAGTGGTTCACCTTGTTACTTCAGTATTATTGCTTTCTTCAGGTTTATGAGCCTCATTCACTGAGACTTTTTGCATCACTTCAATGGCATAGGGAAAGTGGTCTCATCAAGATGATTGTCAGTTTGGGGGAAAGCTACAAAAGCTTCACATTGAGGAGGATAATATTCGACGATTTGTTAGTGCCCAGTGAGTGACTCTGCTGTGAGAGTCTAGTGATTTGTTATCAACCTGTGCTTGGCGAATTGTTGTGACTTGAGTCGTTTCGATTAGTCTGATTGTAATTTGACGTTGTGAGTTAAACATTTACAACTTGACTTATTATGATCGGATCCATTGTAACTTGACTCGTCGCAACTTGACACTTAGTGCTAATTGTGACTGATCCGAGATCTCACTCTAAGTTTAACTCGCATATTATATCTTTCGGTTTCTTTTGTTGACTTTTGTTGATCCCAGTTGAGCAGTTGATCTAGTATTATTATCTTAGATAAACTAAGACAATAAAGTATAAAAGCTTACTTGTTTGTAAACTTAATCACTACGCGGAATATAATGATTAACTTAAAAAGAACACGAACACAGGTAACTCACACCTTAAACACTTTAATATAATTAATACGAGCACTCTGAATAGTGCTAGGGTTTTACAACCTTGAAGTGTATGAATACTAGAATAATACGTACTCTAGACAAACCCTAAGATCTCCTTTTATACACCAAGGAACCCTACGGCCTTACATCAACTTCCTATACAAGACAAAGATATTCTAAAACAATAGAATATTACAAAACATCTTTACTATAAATACAAAGCCGCGTACATAATCTTATCACCAAGCAGCAGAGTTATCATGGCAGTATACTTCCAGCAGTAGAGTCTCAGCAGTAGTCATGTCTGGCAGTAGAGACTTTACACTAGCAGTAGAGTTGTCTGACCAGCAGTAGAGTATACACAGAAGTAGAGTTAACTTAAAACCTAACAACTTTAGTAAAATCCCGTGAGAGAATCGATCTCTCGGTTTAAGTCACAAGAGTTGTAAAATCCCGTTTAAGAGTACACCATGGCAACCACAAGTTTAGACAATTATTCGTAAGCCTCTAAAGCTTTGGTGGTGAATATGTATGAGAAGTTGTTTACAAACTTCTACAATGGCTTCTGCACACATCAGTGTAGGACATGCGCCTAAACTTTTGTCCTCTGAACCAACCAGTTCAGTTATTGTACAGTATCCCACTCCTGCATGTACCTTATGTACCCTCTACCGATAAGGACTTGGAGATCTTGGCTAAACTAATGGTTGATGAATACTTTGAGCCGCCAATTGGTGATACACCGGTACCACCAGCCATCGCAGCTCATATTCCAAACGATCCAAAATGGTTCATTTTGTCCTGTTTCAATAGCTCAAGACACTCCATTAGCAAGTCATTCATCAACATCATCATACTTTCAATCTCCTTCCGTACATCAATGCACTGCAGTCGACGATTATTTTGAAGTAAATCCATCTGCTCTACCTGATGTTGCTCCGGTCTAAAACACATTCACTCCTAAAACTTCATCTAAGGCTTCTTCTTCAGGAGATCTTAACACAAGCACCTCATTTTCCTACCCACAACCACATGATCTTCACTATAATGGGAATCCTTCTCAACCGGTGTCCACACGAAGTGATCTGAACATACATGCCTTGTGGTGCTTTCATAATTCCATACTATCCAAAGTCGAGCCTAAAGATTTTAAGATTGTCTTATCAGAAGAATGTTGGTTTAATGCGATACAAGAAGAAAGACATGAATTCTATCGACTTTAAGTATGGAATTGGCACCATCTCCAGACTGTGCAATGATTATAGCTCTTAGATGGATCCTTAAAATGAAATCTGATGAGCATGATAACGTTCTGTATACAAGGCAAGGGTTGCTGCTAAGGGTTATCATCAAAAGTTTTCCAATGGTGTGGTGGAACTTCACTTCTCAAGGACAGAGTTTCAGCTGGCAGATTTCTCATGCCAATATCACTCATAAGTCTTCAGGAAGAGAATGAGGAGTAATGGATTCGCTTCAAATATCCTTGCATATATATATATATATATATATAAAACCCAGAAAAGAAAAATACAAAAATATAAAACCTATAAAAATCATAAAAATCAGAAAAACAAGAAAATACCAAAAATATAGTTTTGTTTTAAGGCATGTCTTCTGGCATCGATAACATTTACGGTAATTGAAATGTCATTTAATAATGACACGGGTCCTTAAATGAAGTTCGAACAGAAGTTCAAAAATGTTTTCAAAACATGCCTATATGGCTTGCAGTTATTTCAGACTGTAACCCGTTCGTAAAATTATGGCTTGCAGTTATTTCAGACTGTAACCCGTTCGTAAAATTATGGTTTGCTATTACTTCAGATAGCAACCCGGTTTTCAAAATCTGTAGAAAATTCGTCACCATAGTTTTCACTGTGTGCGGATAATCTGAAATGTTGTACGCTTCAGTGCAACCTTTCTAGTAAAAGAAGAGAAGTCTTCTTTTCCCAAAATCTCTTTCTTCTAAAATTCTTCAAAAGAGATTTTGTGGTGTACAAGGTGGCCATCGGTCTTAAATTTTCTCGAATACGTTACCACTCACATTAATGGCTATTAAACGTTAAAATTGAAAACGGGTCATTAATTGAGGGGGAGCTTATTTGCTCAAAATTTCTGTACCTTTAAAAACTTTGTGCACCAGCAGCAGTGAAATTCAAAAAGTGTCTCAAAATCAGTAAACGTTTAAAATCTTATCACAGTTCCAAAGCTTCTTCGAAAATCATTTAAATCAATTGGGATCACAAAATCTCAAAAGATTTGAAATTTTATGATCGGGGGAGAGAATGTGATTTAAATATGAAAACTGATTTAAATGTGATGTTTTTGGAACTTAAAAGGATGTTTTTGGACTTAAGAGAACGCTCCCGTATGTGCTAAAATTTTAAAGATTTTGGATTTTAATCAAAGCACATATTGAGGGGGAGCAAGTGAATAAATGTGATGTTTTTGGACTTAAAAAGATGTTTTTGGACTCAAAAGATCGCTCCCGTATGTGCTAAAATTTTAAAGATTTTGGATTTTAATCAAAGCACATATTGAGGGGGAGCAAGTGATTAAATGTGATGTTTTTGGACTTAAAAAGATGTTTTTGGACTCAAAAGATCGCTCCCGTATGTGCTAAAATTTTAAAGATTTTGGATTTTAATCAAAGCACATATTGAGGGGGAGCAAGTGATTAAAAATGATGAATAAATGATCTCGAATGTAAGCTCACCCGTATGTGCCAAAGTTTTAAAAACTTTCAAATTGATTCAATCAATGTGCACATATTGAGGGGGAGCAAGTGGCTAAGAGTCTTTCGCGTGTTTTTACAATAATAAGTAGAAACCGTGAATTGCTTATGACTCAGAATTTGACTCATGAATTGACGAAACATGAAAAGTCGTGAATCGAAAAGACTAGTCCTGGCCGGGTAATAATTTCAAGCTGGTCTAACCAGTGATGTAAACGTGTCTCGAAGAGGACTGGTCCAAGTAGAAAGTACCGTTTCGAGAAACTCTTCTTAGATATATACTTTGACGGGTCTAACTTCCTTTTTAAGGAATGTTAACAACTTCAAGTTAGTTATTAGGGCTAGTTATCACCTAAAAGCTGATAATGGATCCCTTTAACTAAGCAACGTAAACGTGTCCCTCGGGTATATGTCTATTAAGAGCCGATCAATTCAAATAAGTGCAACTCACCCCGACATGTGCAAATTTCTTTCTTTACCTATAAGCACATGTTGAGGGGGAGCATTTGAAAAATGATAAAACTCTCAAAGTGTTAACAAAATGTGTTTCTTAATCATAAACACTTTGAGAGAATTTTCAATGATTTGGTTATATGGCAATTGTGGAAAGATACCAAAAGACCGACCACTTTAATTTAATGCATGGAGTTATAAGGATGGTAAGGTTAGGTATATGTTCCCATGATCCACCAGAACCGGAGGGATCTTCCCAGGGACAATCCAATAGATAGAATAGAAGTCCTTAGGAACGATTGAAAAAAAAGGAGAAAAGTGAGAAAGGGAAGAGTGCCGACTGAGACTGAGCTAGGACTGGAACAAACCCAACAAGGTTCTAGCAATGAAGTCTCGGTAAGCACTGAAGGGGTTGAAGAATTAAAAAGAAATTAAATGAAAAAGGGTGAAAAGAAATAGCCCTCCAATTATTCAACCTTAGGGTAGAAACCGGGTTCAATTCATATGCTACTGATTGTTACCAAGGTAACATCGGTATTGAAAAAAAGACGTCATGGACCCAGTGACGCACTGCACTAAACCTTCCAGCCACTCAAGTTCTCTTAAAAGAGCTTGTTTCATTCTCACGGGGAACCGGTGTAAACTATCGACTTGTCAGAGATAGTTGATATTGAAACAGGAGACCCCTCCCTAGTCTCCGCATAGGATAACCAAATTGCACTTATCGAGTCTAGAGCCAAGAGATGCATCAAAAGATCTCATAGGAACACTTGATACTTCTACACTGGTGGTTCAACATTAAGGACACCAGTTGTAATATTCTGAGTCCTACGCAGATCTTAGCAATCTGCCAAGAACACTTATGAGGGAATATACTCATGTATTTCCCAATGATTGAGTGAAAACTCCTGCCAGGGTCAACATCAAACAGCCCTGACAGCAGGTCACTTCGGTAATCTCTTGTGGATTACGCTTAGTGTGTATGGTGGTGTTCCAAAAGGTCTACAGTCATGAGGTGATCTCCAGCGACTCACCTAATCGTTGGTGTACT
>LBNU01002527.1:43684-92261 GCA_014162995.1 Artemisia annua
CTTACGAAGTACACAGGAGTTTGTACTGCGTTTCTGTCTGTCAACAGCACTGCACTGACGGCCCCGTGAGTTGCAGATAAGTACATTATCAACTCTTCCCCTGGTTGAGGTGCGACTAGTTTGGGGAGCGCCGCTATTGTTTGTTTAAGCTGTTGAAATGCCTCCTCCGCTTCGGTAGTCCAGCGAAAGTCACTCTTTTTTGTGCACTTCTTGAGTGTTTTAAACAACGGTAATGACTTGTCCGCTGACTTAGATAGGAATCTGTTCAGGCCGGCCAATTTTCCGTTCAGGGATTGTACTTCCTTGAGTGTTCGTGGCGAAGGGAGTTGTATGACCGCTTCAGTCTTTTCAGGGCATGGCTTGATGCCATCAGGTTCTATTAAGTATCCCAAGAACATGCCTTCTGTAGCGCCAAAAGTGCATTTCTTAGGATTTAGCTTCATGTTGATCCGTCGTAGTGTTTTGAATGTTTCTTCAATGTCACGCACTACTTCGTCTTCGGTATGGCTTTTTATGACCAAGTCATCAACATATACTTCCAGGTTGCGACCCACTTGCTTTTCGAATGCATTATCTACCAATCGCTGGTAGGTGGCTCCTGCATTCTTCAACCCAAAAGGCATCTTTGTGTAACAAAAGACACCTTGACTTGTGTGGAAAGCTGTTTTTTCCTCGTCTTCCTTGGCCATTTGGATCTGGTGGTATCCTTTGTATGCGTCTAGGAAGCATTTAAAAGGATATCCACATAAGGATTCTACCTTCCAATCTATCTCGGGTAGTGGGTAGCAGTCCTGTGGGCATGCTTTGTTGAGGTCTGTGAAGTCCACGCACATTCTCCAGCTGCCGTCGCTCTTTTTTACCATGACTGGGTTAGACAACCAATCGTGGTAATATACCTCTCGCATAATGCCTGCGTCCACAAGCTTATGTACCTCCTCCAGGATGGCTTTCGCGCGTTCTGGAGCTTGACCGCGCTTCTTTTGCCTTATCGGCGGGTATCCTTGTCGGATTTGTAGCTTGTGCTCTGAGATTGACCGAGGCACACCGGTCATATGCTTTGGTTCCCACGCGAAAACATCCAGGTTTTTCTGTAGGAGCGCGCACACGGCTGCTTTCCCTTTTTCTGACAGCGAACCTCCCAACGATACCTGTTGTTCAGGATAGTCGGGGTGAATTGCTACTTTTAAGTTTGGTGCTTTGGGTGCGCCGTGTTCTTTAGCCGCTGTGGTTTCGCCTGTAACTGTGTTACATTCCTCAGGAGGCAGAGCGTGGTTGTAGAGAGTAACAATGCCGCCTTTTACTGGAAATTTCAGCATTCCGTGTGCTGTGGATGGCACTGCGCGGAGCGCTGATATTCCCGATCTTCCAATGATGCCATTGTATGGCGATGGAGATCTAATGACCATGAAGTTCATCCACGCCTTGGTGGAGTGCTCTTTATTGCCGACTTCTACGAGCATGCGTAGTTGTCCTATTGGCCATATCTTCTCTCCTGTGAAGCCTGTTAGAGATGTCGCAGCTGGAATTAGCTGATTTTGAATCTCTTGTTTTAGCCTTTTGAAACAATGTTCGTACATTATTTCAGCTGATGCCCCTCCGTCCACGTACATACGGTGGATATCGTGTCCCCCCGCATGTATTTCAATGGTGAGTGGTTCTGCTACCGCGTTGTCCGCGGTCAACTTTGGGAAGGAGATCTCATCGTTAGGGGAGAACCTTTGGCTAACCTTTTGTTTGACTTTGCGCTGCCATGATTGTATCATGTAAATTGTGTCCGCCTTGTCCTTAGGTGGTTCTTTTTTATCCCCGGTTCTTTGCTTATCCTTCCCTTCTTTGATGTTTTTGACTAGGTGGTCCATCCTACCTTCTTTTACTAATTTATCAATTAGTTGGCGAAGCTGGACGCACTCGTTCGTTGTGTGGCCTTTCTGTCCATGGTAGTCGCAGTAACCATTCCCTATGCGCTTTCCTTCTGGGGTGCGCATTGGTGGAGGTTTGGGGAAATTTGCTCCCTCTGTTGCGAATATCTCTCTAGGAGTTTTTATCAGCGGGGTATACTTGTCGTTACCCCGTGTACCTCCGTCATTGCGATAGCCTTTGTTGCGATTGCCGCCATGGTCATTGGATTGTCTCCTTGACTGTTCCTGCGGCCTGTAGTTAGAATATGCTTTCTTACTGTCCGCGACGGCGGCTTCTCCTTGAACGAAAGACCTTGTACGCTTCATCAGTTCGTCGAATGTTTGGGGGACTTTATCATTTAATTTTTTGATAAGGTCTTGGTTGGTGATCCCATTCATGAATCCTGAAATTTTTAGTATTTCAGGACATGCCTTGATGTGTAGGCATTCGTCTTTGAAGCGCTCCATGAAGGCGCTCGTAGACTCCCCTTGGCGTTGTTTGATCCTAGCCAATTCTACTGGGTCCTTAGCGTACTTCTTTCTTTGTGTGAAGTTCAAGCGGAATGCTTTCCGCAACTCTTCATACCCTTTTATACTTCTTCGTGGAAGTTTGCTAAACCAAGTTCGCGCGTTCCCTACCAACGTGGAATTAAACATATGGCACCACACAGGTTGTGGCCAGTTTTCGATGCCAGCAGCGGATTCGAAAATTTTTAGGTGATCATCGGGGTCACCCGTTCCATCATATGTTTTGACATTGGAAGGCATGCGCCTTTTCTTGTTGTCTGAATAATCGCTGATGCGCTTTGAGAACGCACCAACCTTTTGGCGACGCCAAGGAAGGGATATGTCATCATCCTCTTCCTCACGACGTCTTCCTCTGGACTTCCAGTGTCCGGTATCGCTATCCTCGTTGTCCGAGGAGCTATCTGAGGGAGAGTCGTTTCTTCTGCGGCGCTTGCGCCGTTTTTCCTCGGGGCCTGAGCTTGAGAAGCTTTCGTTAGGGGATACCCGTCCACCTAGTCTATCGTGGATTCTTCTAGATCTAGAAGATTCCTCACTTGGTGAGTGCTGTCCTCCCAACCTGTCGTGGACTCTGCGACCTCCCAACCTGGTGTGGACGCTAGTTCGCCTCTCGCTATCTCCTTGTTCCTCCGAGTAATGTGAGTTTGATGGCGTGCCGAGTCTAGTTCGGACACTGACGCGCCTCTTGTTATTGTCGCGCTCTTCGTAGCGCGGTGGGGAGGTTCCATTGAAGTCGAGCCGACTCCTTAACCTTCTCCTGGCCTCCTCTTGTAGGAGTGTGTTCAATGTTTCAAAATTTTGTGATACAAGATTTTTTAACATTGTTTCTTGAGTATTTTCCTCCAGCGCAGGAACACCATCTTCCAAGTTGAGCCTCCTCTCGCGATCAGGCGCGTTTGGTGGTACTGTGTTGTCCACAGCGGTTGCTACTTGGTGGGGGGTTGTAAAGAGGGTGCGCTGGAGATCCTCAATGTTTGGGACTACCGTAGTAGTCTGAGCAGTTGCAGAGGGTACTTCTACCGTTGGAAGGATCGTGGTGGTTTCTACTTCCTGGCGACCAGGCGCACTGGTTGTCCCAGTGTTTTGCCTAGGAGGCGCATCAGGGTAGTTCCTCCTTGGAGGTTCACCACGCGTCTTATCCAACTGCGGAGTTCCCTTGGATGAATTTTTGTGTTTCGTCATTCTAGTCCTTAGTGTTGGGTCCCACGGATGGCGCCACTTGTTGATACAAAAGTTGGGCGTTCCTTGTTTGGGTTCCTTTCCTCGTATCAATTGGTTGATATTGCTTGAGACCTACGCACTAAGAAAGCAACAAACACCGTTAGGCTTATCGAGGGATTGTCTCCCCCTATTATCCTCCGGCGTAAGAGTAAGTAATCGTGTTTTAGGGTTGTGAAGAGTTAGGGTTTGTAAGTCGTACCTTTGCGAGAGTCATAATGCCCTCTATATATAGACACAAATCCTTGTTGGTTTCGTGTTCCGCAAACCTTGGTATGTCCCGCGTATCGCGGGTATTTTATATACATCCTATAATTAGGAGATATCGTTTATTCACATTCCTAAATAATCATTGGGCTTGGGCCTCGTGGGCCAAAGCCTTCTAATTGGTAGTCCAATTAGTATGAAACTGGCCCACGCGTAGTGGGCTTGCGTGTGGGTATTGTTTACCAAACGGGTTCATGACCCGGTGTAGACTATACGTCATCACCTGGCATATTTAACTATATTAAAAGAAGTATGGTAAAAGAGTTTTTTGGTTCACAAGTAAAGAAGAGCAGCAGTGGAATTTTAAAGTGTTTTATGATTGGTGGACAGCTGAACAAAAGAAAAAAGCAAGGAAGCAAGCATTGTTTCTACTTGCAAAAGATGAAAAGTAGTATGGTCGGACTAAGACGTGTTTTGATGAAGATCAAAAGGAGTATGCTTATTTGGTCTTGAATGTGTTCAATTACAAAGATGCACACCAAAAGTAAAAGTGGACTTATAATTTGTATCAGAGGTAGTGAATTTTTATGTTTTTGTATTAAACTTGACGCAACCTTTTTATATTTTTGAATTTCAAATACCTGTTTTGCATGTATATGCTTAAACGTAATTGTTGAGGCAGCACTTAATTTACGTTGTTGCATGTTATACATGATATACATTTCAAATGCATGCTAAATATTTGTCTTGGTTATACATCATCAACATAGAGAATGATTACCTCTACTTACACTATATTTATTATATTTAATTATATATTTACAATGTATAAAGTTTAAGGCTTTAAATTAAATTTTATGAGGTAACTAAACACAAATACTGCTCACTATTGTTTCTACGATCATCAAGGTCCTTTTTTTTTAAACTTCTTGCTACATTCAACCATTTTTAATCAAGTTAAAATATTAAATTTGGTTAGTGGCATGTGGTTGGTTTGTTTTTCCCGTTAATATTTTCTTGGTATCTAATATAAGAATCATTTGTTGTTAAAATAATGGTTTTATGTTGATTAGGATATCTTTATGAACACAATATTAGTTTAATCGCAACATTCTTAGATTGCATGTGTTGTTTGTTGATTGGTTCAAAAAGCCCTAAATATAGTAATCGGATCATTAGGTATTTTTTAAATGATATCCTCTTAAATGCAAATGGCTGTGGATATGGTTCTTAAAATAGATACCTTATGTTTCGTGCTTGTTTATACTTGAGTAAAACAATGCAGCAATCTTAAATGCAAATGCCTGTGGATATGGTTCCTAAAATAGTAGCTAAAGTTTTTGGTGTGTAAGTTTTAAGTCGGACATAATGCTTTTCTGCAGAGTTGCTACGTGTTTGAATGTGTATCCAATTGATTGTCTACATGTGTTTCTAATATCTATGGTTTAACTCTAACTAGAATATAAGCCGCGCGTTGCTGCGGGCTTCTGAGATGAAGGACCAAGTTCGTATGTTTTTTTTTAATTGTTAAAGATAAAACGGTCGTTAGCTACCTAACGTCAAGTTATTGACCAAAAACTGACTTTGCAATGGATGTATAACATGAAGGACCAATCATGTAATTTATTAACGGACTAATTTTGCAACGGACCTCTGAGATGAAGGACCAATTTCGTACGAATTAAAAAAATGTTAAAGATAACGGTCGTTAGTTAGTAACTAACGACCGTTAGTATTGTAGTGCTACAGTAACTAACGACCGTTAGTTACTGTAGTGCTATAGTGTTTTTGTGTGTAGTGCTATAGTGTTTTTCTTTTGAGCGCCCCAGAAATGTCATATAGTAGTAATTAGTTTTAGTTCTTTAACTATAATCTTTGTTAGCACATTATAGAGGAGGATTTAATAAATAACCATTTAAAGAGACTTAGGCAAAGAAAAAATAAAATAGTATCCCGTTTTTTTGGTTCGTAAGTTTTAAGCCGGACACAATGCTTTTCTACAGAGTTGTTGTTTGTTTGAATGTGTATCAAATTGATTATCATGTCTACATTTGTTTCTAATATCTATGCTTTAACTCTAATTAGTTTAAGTTCTTTACCTATAAGCCTTGTTAGCACATTATCTGAGGGAATGCAACATTGTATTAACTGTTTCTAACGCTGAAATGGTTCTGTTTTACGCTAACATGCTATACATGTAAGCAGATTTTAACTGGTTTGAGTTAAACTAAGTTTGCATTTCCAATATGCTTCCTGGATTGTTAGTTTCATGGATTTCATATCCGTAAAAGATCATACATATTCTTATAGAAGCTAAGTGTGCTTTTTACATTGCAAACATGCACCATAAAGTGTTAATTGCCTTAGAATTGATTTTTGTGAAAAATTAATCATTGTTATGAAACTGTTATAATGACTTCTAAAACGCGTAAAAGTGTACCATTTTTCAGGAGAAATGCCTCAACAGTTTATTTTTCCCCTGAATCAAACAACTTATCAACACACAACTTATCAACACACATCTGGGCATTTGGTCTAGTGGTATGATTCTCGCTTCGGGTGCGAGAGGTCCCGAGTTCGATTCCCGGAATGCCCCATTTATAAACCACTTAAGGGTGGCCTAGTGATAAAAGAGCTTGCGACTATCACTCTAAAATGTGTGAGGTCTCAAGTTCAATTCCTGCTAGGTGCAAACAACCTTAAGTGGCTACGCCAACCTCCTGAAAAGGGAGGGTTTCACCTGGTTTGAGTCTGTGTGGCGGTGGGTTCAAACCCCGTGGATTAGTCGACCAAAAAAGTCGGAAACCATGGTTATCAAAAAAAAAAAAAAAAAAAAAAAACCAACTTATCAACACTTTCAGGTTTGTGAAAGTTAAAAAATATAGTTGTAATATAATTTTACTGTTATACTCTAAATTTATCCATATGAAATTTTGCAGAATTTGCCACAAGTGTTCATTGATAACTTTTACTTCAATCAAGATTAAATTTTCATCCATGGGATTGATAGGCATAGATATGTATGCCAATTTAGACGTGGGAGAGCAAATGACTTGCAGTTTTATGATGATGAATGGAAAGCCTTCATTAGATCGAACATACAACCAAACGTGAGAACACTTCACTTTGTTAAGGAAGCTCATAACACCTTTTATGTTACAGGTATGATAATAATGGAATTGAAGGTCCTGGGTAAGGAATAGATTTGGTTGGAGATAGAGTTTTCAAGTGTCATGTAGAATGCAGAGCATCAGTGCAGGTATCTCAATCTACTATATATTTGTCATTCGATAAAAGGATATGATAGTATTTCTAAAACATGATCATAACTGTTTAAGTTATTTCATTGTACATTAATGCAGCTTTTACCAGATGATTTTATTAGAGATCTTGTTGGAAACAGAATTTGGGTTAGCATTAATGGTTTGAGGTTCAAATTGATTTATGAGAGATTACAACCGTACCCACAATACGAAGACATGATGAATTGTTTATCAGGGGATTGCTGGGATCAGCTTGTTGAATATGCTAACATAGTTGTAGGACAGAGGATGGTATTCACCAATTTAGGAGATAACAAATTGAAGTTGATGGTATTTAATGATTCTGGATTGGGGCTGTACGATGAAAGAGTCTATCCCACAATGTTGATGTTTGCCACTCGGCAGATACCATATTACGCTGCTGCAGGTAAATTAGTTTATAGTCGTAGAAGTAAATTAAGTTGATTTGATAACTTTAAAAAAAAAACGTTTCTTCTTTGTAATAGATAAGAGAGCCAAGCATGTTTGCACATGGCCGGGGCATCGTGCTCATGTGGACGAAGTTGATGTTTTTTACACAGATTTGAATTCTGCCATCTTTGATTATCGTCGATTGGTAAGTATATCAAAACTTTAAATTATGGGTTTTTATAATTTCATGACATCATGTAAACTAATCGCAGACCATACATGCAACAATTTGTGAGGAAAACATGATGCATACTTACACCAGAGCTAAGTTATTCCATAACGATGTCAAGTATCCGATGATAGTCAAGATGGTATTTCACCCAGAAGATCCTATGAGGACAAACCATGTAGTTATGAATGGAAATTGGAGAGAATTTGGAGTTATGTGTGGCTTCATGATGCCAAAGATGTTGCGGTTCAAGTTTATTGAAATAATGGAAGAAGTGGAAGATGGTGCTCATCATCAAGTAGTGATATTTGACGTCTGTTAAAACCGTAATGTTCTTAAACTCTCTTTTGGTATGACTGTTATGAAGTTACTATGTTCTAAATATCTGTAGGAATGTTTAACTATGCTACCTAAACCATATAGTATATGTCTAATTATCACTATTAGTACATCCAAGTATATAAATGTTTAATGATCATGTTCAATTACTATATGTCATATTATTGTGCAGCAGATAGTTTTTAAGTTTAGATATTTGTTTTAAGTGACAGTGCCCATTCATTATAACACGAATGTGCATGAAACAAAAAATATACTTATGATAATTATGTATGATTCCACATGGTTTATTAGCATGTAAGATATGCAATAATAAAACGAAATGAAGCATGATATTAAAGAGATTACAAACAATTATAATTATCCATCTGTTTTTTAACATTGTTTATCATTTCTTGATATTCAGATATTTTTTCCCTTCACTTATCAATCGCTTCTTTACATTCCAACACCATTTGTTGGTCGCTTGTGATTTCTGCTTCCATCACTATTATTAGTCGCCTAAGTTGAGCAATATATCGTATTGGTAGAAAACAGTCGACATCCACTTGACTCCTTTTTGAATTTGATGAGGATTTTTTGGTCTTTGATGAACTTCCATTCGTTGTTGATGCTGATTTAGAAGTTATAAATTAAGTAACCTAGTCTAAACACACAATTGTAAAATTTTAAAATATTAATATTAAGATTAATGGACAATGCGTATGAAACTATATCTGAACACAATACCTTGTGAACGGTTTTTAGGTTTTTTTTTTCTGCGTGGCATTATTTACCTGTGATTCAACAACTATAAACAAATACAAAACGATTATACATTAAAACATCACGTGACATTTACCACCACATCAATAAGAATATAACAACCCAGTGACTATCTTATTTGTTAAAAAAAATACCTTTTGAAGGGGAATTCACGTTTTTCTTCTCAGACGCTCTTGCAAGCCTTGTAGAGTGTCTCTGAGCGTCCATAATGCAGTACACTTTTCTGAATATAGGTTTGCGTTTTTTTATGTGAGAAAGATGGTTATATTGTGGTCTATATATAGTGTCAAATTAGGTTAACAATGTATAAAGTCGTGATGATCTCAAAAGAAACAGTTATATTTAATTAGAGAAACAAAAATTTGGTCAATCTGATATTCTAAATTATATCTTTTAAAATGCAAACATATGTTATGAAAAATTCGGTATCCAGTTTCTCTTTAATATTTCTTTTAAAACACAATTTTTATCTATTACTATAAATTAGCATATATTTTAACTAAATATTAGCGTAAGATAAGCAAGAAACGAATTATATCTATTTAATATAAATATACACTTGTATTCTGGAAAAATCAAAAATATAAACTTATATTCGGGAATTATTTGTGTAGATCATATATTTAGATAATATAATAAACAAATTATTTGCATTTATTAAAATGATTAGACGCCATTTACATGTGTTAGGGGGTGTTTACCAAATTAAGAGGTTCTTAAGAGGTTCCATATGAACCTCTTAATTAGCCTCTTATTTGAGAGAGTGAAGCTTTAATGCTTCCCCCAATTAAGAGGTATTAAGGGTTTGGGCCCACTTTTCTTCCCCACTAAGAAGAAAAGAAACACCCCCTTAGATGCCATAAACATGTGTAATAAAATTTTTTGTGCACAATATATGTGTTTATTAAGCCATTTTTAAATAGTGATGTTAATGTGGCATAAAAATGGATCATAATTGTTTGTGTGATAAAGTTTTATAAACTTAAGAATTTAAAAGATTAAAATTCCTAATAAAAAATAGTGAGAAAAATATATAATCATCTCGTGTGAAAACAAAAAATTCATGGTCACACACGCAGAATCAAACAAAACTCATAGAATAATTAGTCTAACGGGAAAAAAATAACATGATTGTTCATTGGTTCATATTTTTACATTTATTTAAAATCTGCGATATTATACTAACAAACATGAAATATTGGGATGTTGAGAATTTCATCATCCAGTTTTTGAACCTCATAACGCACCAGCTTTATGTGCATCATTTTTTCTTCTTCAAATCCGTAATCTTGCCCAAATTGATACAAGTTCCCTTCCAATACTAACGCTTTAATTTGAGAATGGTCTTGCTTATGTGTAACAACATGCAGGTTGACCGAGTAAACCCATTTTATGTGCATGATCTCTCCCTTTCGATACTTTTGCATCCCTAAGTCGTTCCAAATGTTTTATTCGATTTTCTGTTTCGTAAGAGAGAGTACATTATTAATTCTAAGTATTATTTGGAATTTAAAGTTTTTGCTTAAATTATTGTTGTGTTGTTCTTACCAGCTGATAGTAATAACCAATATTGGGACGAAAAGGTGTGTAAACGACCATGTCTTCATTTTCATGAGCATTGTGATTCCACCAGGTGCAATTGTGTTGCAATTTGGAATCTGCATCATATGTAGGATTGCTTTTTTTTGCATTTAGAGAATCCATATCCAACTTCAATTGCTCGGATACACCATCTTTAAAAGAGGCCTGAGGATCAACATAACTTTTTTTTATCCAAGATGTATAGTAAGTTAGAAAAATTTCGCAAAATGATTTATTTTGAAAATTTTAATAATCTTAAAAAAAAACAATATACCTCTTCAGATGTGAAAGTATATCCACCATCAATTTCGTATTCGAAGTAATCAAGCTTGCATTTAATTGTACCACTTTCTAATTGTGATTTTGAAAATCCGTGACTGGTGTCAGCGAAACAACCCACCTATGCATAACAGATTAATATGTTATCTTGAATCATTTAAATACCTTTTAAAAATACGTATTTCTGCTCACAACAATTAAATATAAGAAAATTTTAATGAAAATACCTCATCATTAGATTCATTTACAAAATAGTCGGTTGTGCACATGTTCGTAAACGTTCTAGATTTCGTCCTCGATAATCTCCGATTTTTATGTGTCAAATAAACAACCTATAAAATGCATAAATAATTAAAAAATAATATAAATTTAATGTTCACTACAGCACAATACGATACGTAACTATAAACTTAAATAATATCTCATTATCTCACGTAAGTCAATATCATCATAAGATATGTTGTATACATATTGTTCGTTGTGCTTTGTCTTTTTCCAAATTGGAGTGCTTTGATAACCATTTAGACCAGCCGCATAAATCTGTATATGTTTCGTGTATAATTATTTTCGTAAGTATAACAAAATAGATATAAATATTAATAAACACATTTATCATCATCACTATTAACAAACAAATTGTTTAAAACATTTTAGTTAATGTACAATTTATACGTGTTAAATTTACGATAATACCTCATCTTCATCGTCTGATATGTTAATGACTCTAACATCACATGCGTTTCCGTGCTTAACAGTTGACAAATCAACATCATCTATAGGAGCGGATTCCAAGGATTGTTCCTTGAAATGATTTTAGTATTATATAATCAAATAAAGTTTGCAATTGCATGATGGTTTCCCAAAATTTTATAACTAAGCACTTAAGTTAAAATAAACATAAAAGTAGAATTTTAAAAATTCAAAAATACTTCATTAGCAATACTGTATTCTTGATCGACCTTCTTGGATTTTGTGTTGTATACTTTTTTATCCAGCAACCTATTTACAAATATTAAACACAAATTTATGTTGTCAAATAAAATGGTTATTTTTTTAAAACAATGAAGCAAAACTAAAAAGGTGTATACCTTCGTTTGAAAGATGTTATTGCAGGAATATTTTCATTGATAATAACATTGGTGCAAAAAGGAATGGTTGAAACCTCGTGCTCATCTGGTTAAACAAAATTAAAAATAAAAATTAAAAATAAAAATATAAAACAACATGAAACATAAGGTGTAACAATAGAGAAGAATAATAAGAGTAATTTATTTTATATCTTACCTCCCCATGTATTGATTTTTGCAAGTTGAATAACCAACACAACTGGCTCATTTTGAATATATTCCTGACTTAAGTAATTGTCCAATTTGTTTGCATTTTTTCCATAACGTAACGTTAACCTCATCACCACTGTTTAGAATATAAATAATGTTAACATGAATAAGATAATGTGAATATCAACATTACAAAGTGCTATAAATACCATTATACTTATAAATAATAAACATTACTTTAAATTTTGAAGCTTGAATTCAGAAACCATTGCGGTCTTCTTTCTGTAATATATTGCTTTCAATATTGGTTTTGATGAAATCCAACCAATAATATCTATAAACATCACGTTCAACAAATAAACATTGCATGATATACAATTATTTTAAATAAGTGTAACATAATTTTGTGTGTAATTCTTACCCAACGCAAGCTTGTTGTATTTTTCATTGGTGATGATATTATAATATTCAATGAATTCTAATCCATCACGCACACAATTAAAGTCCTGAACCACACTTATCGCTGTATTTTTTTTAAAGTAAATCTTGCCGTCGTGATTTGTTAGCTGTATGCCTTCCAACCCGGTATACAAATTGAAATTTGACAGAAGTATACAGTTATCTTTCTTCAGCATTGGTCGACACAACTTGAGGACGTAATGATTTGCACATGCATGGATTTTATTGCCCTACAATAGTTATTGAAAAACAGAATACATGATGTTTTGAGTTTTGGATCAATCCTACTTATATATCTAAACAACAAAAATGCTAATATTGTAATATCAAAGTTATATAATGCATGTAAAAAAATTTTAAATAATAAATAATTAAACATTACCTTTTCATCCATTAGTAGCATGTTAATGTTTTCACAATTTGAAGAACCATCCATAAGAGTTGTTGTTGTCTTCCAAATATGTATGACTTTCACCTTGATGGTTGAACCTTCTTCATTGCTTGTAATCTCATCTAAATAAGAGATGTCGCAATTGAAGGCTAGCGTTAACGATGAGTGTTTTCGCTTTTTGCGTCTACCTTGCAAAAACGTTTTTGGATTAGCATTTGACATAGTGGTTTTGTGACCTAATTAATTTCCAAACGAAATAGAGCTTTTAATGTATCTAATGTTATATTTATAGGCACATGTCTTTGAAATAGGACATAAAAATTCATATTATCGTATTTATTTTAAGCTTAAATTTATCCAACACTACCTTTTAGATTTTAATTCAGGTCTTTATATTTATATTTTTATTTCACATTTTTTGGCTAACATTATGCGTTACTAATAATGGTGATTTGGATGCTAAGACTTGTAGAATACAATGATTAAAAGTTCGAGTCAATCCTATGTCCAGAACATTCTTATCGATAGTAAATTATAATGATTATTATGAATAAATTAGAAATATTAGTACATTAATATCAAACGTTTTAATTTACATGAATACCAATCTTTAACTTTATTGTATGTTGTGCAAGATTAATTACTAACATTTTACATTTTGATATCAATTATAGTAAAGATTTTGTGACAATAGAACATAGCAACACTTATACTCAAAACTATTTGACTTAATTATTTATTGTTTGACAATTTTTTGTCAACATATATGCTATTATTTAGTAATATTTAGCTATGGTATATCATATCTTGTTTAAATTTAAAATATCACATCCTTTATATATTTCACTTTAACAAATAACATGCATTTAATAAACGCGGATCAAGCAATATAATCTATGAATATATATTCTATGTATCATAGTAATTATAACTGTTTGTAATCGCTTTAATATTATGCATATTCGAAAACTTTTTAGCTTTTTAGCATTTTCCACCTTACAAAAAACATAGATGATATTTAATACGTATACTTACACATATTTATACTAAATAAACATGGTCACTCATAACAATTGTTCGATGTGAATTAGTTACAAAAAACGTTTTGATTTTAGATTTGTAAACTTATAATCTACCTTTACAAACACGTTAAACTACATTTCATTTTATACTTACTAATTGGTTTATTATTTATTATGTTTATGTTGTAAATATCAAACATTGTATTAATATTAATCTAAATTATGAATTTCAAGATATTACTGGAAACATAAATAAAAACTTTTTATATTACTGAAATTTAAAACAAAATACATAATAATTTAAATAAAAACAAATCTAAAGATCTTCAAATGGAAATGCTAAATGCAATTCATCGCATGAATAGGTTTCAAGATCTTCTTCTTCCTCTTGCTCCTCATCCAAAGTAGCCTCAATGGCGGGTTTCCTTTTTTTTTTTTGATTTCCTATAATCCCTAACTTCTCTCATTAGATTCCTTTGTTTTTTCCTCTCTTCTTTTCTTCGTTTTCTTTTCTTCTCTTTAGCCTCTTCCTTCTCTTCCCATTGCCTTTTTTTGGCTGCTGCTCTCCCAGCCTCCAGCCAATCATAGACCGCGGCAATCGACTCTTCATTACCCTCAACAGGGTTATCTTGCACTACATCTGCATGCATGTTAAATAACGATTAATCATAATATACGGACAGAACATCCCTTCTGTAAAACAGAAGAGGTAGTTTAGAATATTTGATCACATTATTTAAAAAGATATAATTTGTTCCACAAACGTTTATTAAACACATAAATAATCTATGTAGGTTACATTTTTGAAAACAAAAATGCTATTACCATACCTATGTTCTGATTGATCTAAGCATTGTTGTCGCTGGCAGCCATCTGGATGTTATTGAAAAATAAAATTCGCATGCAACGAAGAAAAGAAGTACGTTGTTATAATGTGTATGGGAAGTTGGAATGAAGTCATCTTGACATATATTTAAACCAAAAAAATGGAGTACAAAGAGTCAAAAATTAATTTGTATTTTAATTTAGCAATCACATATCTTTTTTAAAAAATATGTACAGATAATGTTGGAAATTAGCATTATAAATTGTTAATAAGAATATTTTAAATATATAAGTTAATGTTGATAAATACAAAATTAAGGTCTAAAATTAATTTGAAATTTAATTTAGGATACATATATCTATATAAAAAATAGTAACATATATTTAATCTTCAAAAATATATGTTTAAATTATAGGAGGATTGCGATTTGTAATTTTTAATGAACATTGTTTTAGAGTTTATCGGCCGCATACGATTACTTTATTTCAAAATCAGCCATAATTTTGTTATTAAAAAAAGTATGCATTAAAACATTATCACGAATTCCATAATCGTACATTTTAAAGCAAGGTTAGAGTTTTTCTTTTCTGTCGCACTTGTAGAGTATATGTGTGGCTGCATCGTTTTATTGTTTGATTCGATTTTAGATGTGAGAAAGATCATTGTAATGAGTTGTATATACAGTGTAAGATTAGGTTAATATTAATGGATATTATAGCTTATTGTAAAATTAGGTTTACAATATTGAGGGTCATGATAATCTAAATAACAAAATCTATTCTAACCTTAGTCTTCTATAAATCACATTAAATATCACAAAATCACTTATAAAATTAAAATGTACTCTAAACATATTTGTGGATTATATATTTTTTATAATTGTGATTACCATGATAATAGTTAAAATTTAAATACTTCACTCATATATTTTTAAAATTTTTGATAACTATTTATTAATGTTGAATATATGTTAATATTTTTAATAAAGATACATATATCCTAAAGGTAGAAAGGTTGAGCTAAGTTACAGTTTTGATATATGATGTATTTAGTGTGTACCGAATTTTTTATAAGATAAGTTAAATTTTGAAAGACATAATTAAAAGCATCAAAATCCTTTAAGATTAACAATTTATATTTTATTTTATTTTTTAATGATGTTCCTCCTAAACTAAGACACATATACAAAGTTCCTATGACTATAAAGGAGATTTAACCAAACATAATTACTAATGGGACAAAACACACATTTTCAAAGTTGCATGTATTGATAATGAAATCATGATGAAAAAAGAAACTAAATGCATGCATTGATAATATAATGAAATGATGAGAATGAAGAAATAAAAAAGCTTATTAGTTTATAAATTCAATTAAAACTCAATACAAAAAATTTCTTAAACTAATTTGATGTTGAACAATTTCAATAAACAATTCGGTTGACTCATAATCGTTTTAAATTTTTAAAAGATTTGAAGATATATAAATTTGGTTATATATTCATTAGTGCAACCATTATGATTCCAATACGGTAGTTAAATTCAAAATTAAAAGTAGTTAGATAAGATATAATTATTTAATGTGAAAACATCCAATTAATAAGTGGCAAAAAAAAAAAGTAAAATAACCATTGAACTTTATTCATGATTATGTTAACTAATCAATTAAATCCAATTACAAAATAATTGTTTCATCATTGAAAATAAATAAATAACGTTTATGATTAATATTAATATAAAACAAAAAAAAGGATATAAAACATATTGTAGTTTAAAAATTAAACAATTACATTATTCAAGATTATAGTTACACGCTCGTTGACTTGCTCAGCAGTAACAATGATCATCTTCATATTCATCTTCTAAAGCTCCACAATGTTCCCATCCCCATTTATCCCACCACTCTTCTTCTTTCATAACTTCGAGTATGTGAACATCCATTTTTTTTTTCTTTGCGTTTGTTTTCAAATCTTCAACATCCAGCAATTCAACATCAGAAGTAGAACTTGTAGCATCGACTTCCAATGTTGACTTAATAGTTGAAGGATCATTTGTTGATTCCTGTAATATTTTGCCAAAGGAAATAAATATAAAGAATATATTTTTGGTTTAAATTTATCAGTGGCTATTGATGTATAAAAATATAATGTACAATACCCCATTAATATCATACGATTGTTCTTCTAACTCATTATCTGATAAAAAAGAATCGTAATCCAAAAGCTGAACATTGTCATCGTCGACCTATTTTGATTCATGTACAACGGTTAGTGTATATAATAGAGATATAATCAATGGTGTAAAATAATTTATAATATATTTTAAAGAACAAATTATATCTGACCGGCCCAGTGTTACGAATCATTTCAACCATTCTCTTTCTAAATTCGCTTGGATTATGTCCCTCTGGCTCTTTACGTCTGTGACATGTATAAATAATTTTTTTTTTATAAATTTATTGTATATTTTCTTCCACGTTAAAACACATGTAGCACAACATCAATCTAATAACCTCTTCCGGAAAGCCAATAGCCGCGGTACATTTCTGTTCATAAATTTTCTTGTGCCAAACAAAGAATTATGAATTGATGAATCGTCTGTTTTGTGGAATATACATAGATAATTAGACCAAAAAACAACGGCGATATAAAAACAAACTTTTTAATATGAAATGTAAATGAACATTCATAAAACTTACCGCCCCAATATTTAACATTTCCCAATATGTAAAGGATGTCTATATGACCAATCTCATCGCACTTGTTTGATTTAATCCTTCCAAATTAAAGACCAATTGTCCCAAAGCGTGCAATCAGGGCTTAAACACATGCATAGAACATTGTAGAATAAATATATGTTTACAATCGTATATACATTGATTAAATATAAATGCATAAATTCCACTTACTGAACGTCTTCAAGCACAATTGTCCTACGTACCCTGCGACCGACAGTATTATCTAAATTTACTATTTTTCCAATAGCTACGATTGTACCAATAATATATGCAAAAACATTGTTTTTAAAAGACTGTAAATCAAAATATAAGTAATGTCAACTGTTCTTTGTAGTTTTTTTAAAAATACATACCAGCACACTCATGTTTGTGGTGTCCATTCTTTGTGCTCAAGATATTTGGGAATGGCTCGTTATCGAAGCCAAGAAAGTTGTCATCACTGTAATCTATCAGGGTAACCTTTCTTCCTTTATAAAAAGAAATTTTCGTGTGGTTTGGTAACAAAGGTTGCCTCCCAACATTCTCCGTCACTCCAAAATTATATATTATGTAGCATTGACTTTTTTTGTAAAAGGGGTTCAAATTTAAACATACACTCTTTTTCGATGTAAATCTGAATACAGATCAATTGTTAATACAATTAAACATTAAAGATATTTAATAAATATGTATCAATAAAATAAATTATTAACTTAATCAAAACTACCTCTTCATCTTGAAAAACACAATCTAGGATGTAAGGGTCGCGTTCTTCATTAAACTTGTGTGAATGTCATACGGAGATACATCCGCCTCTTATAGCCATGCTCACATTCATCGGGCTGATATCTTTAATGAGAGACATTGTTCGCCCTCTCGTTACTAAATATAGGGAAAAAAATATAATAAACTTTTAATTTTTATAACATTCCAAAATAATACATAATAAATTAAACATTGTGGAAAAACCTGTTGTAGAACTTTTTATAGCGGACATAGTGCTTTCATTGTTTTTCTTTTGATGTGAATTCACTACTAAATACACATAAACATATTATCACGACGTAATATACACAATATAGTTAAATAAAAAAAGAATCATCATATTAATAGAAAACCTGTTGAAAAATTTCTATAAGATGATGTATACATTGAACATTTATTTCTTTGATATGATTGGTGATAAAAATTATCACCTAGGTGTGATTTCATTACTCATGTCAATTAAACAATACATTAACTTATTCAAGAATTAAATCAATATTTTGAAACTCATTCAAAACTAAATAAACCAATATCAATAATACCTCTCGATGGGTTTCTCAATTCTTTTTTTTGATGTCTAATGTAGGACAAAATTTTAGATTCAACAACGGAAGTCGTTTTCACTAATAAAAGACATGAAAGAAATTATTGTATTAATAATCTATACAAATATATATGCTGATTATGCCTAGATTTCAGATCTACAATTGATAAGATTGTCTATCAATGCTTGTACCTTATTTATTGTTGTTGATTTTAATTTAGTAACTTTAATGGTGTTTTCTTATCATTATATGAGACAACTTCGTAAACGTCTATGTTTAAATTATTAATATTAATGCACATCACATAGAATACTATAACTTATAATATCAATAATACCTCTTGATTGATATCTAGGATCTTTTAATTGATATCTAATGTAGGACAGCCGTTTATATTTAACATCTGAAGTTGTTGTTCCTAAAAACAAACATAAAACAGATTATTATATTATATGCATTCATAAAATATTAGGGTAAATAATTTATAAACAGGTTACCATCATTAATTATCTGTGAATCAAAAGATGCTGAAACCTGTCCAAAACTCCTCTTTGCGGGTGCTTTAAACACTGCCATATAATTAAAATTATGTAATCAGAATAAGATGATGTAGACACACACTATTATTGTTTTAAAAAGATGGTATTGAACATATTACCTTTAGCATTACCACTAACATATAAACATCAAATTATTTTAATGAATGAACAATACATATAAACATATCAAACAACAGGCTACCTGATGAAGGGGTTTTAGAGGTTTTTAACTGTTGCGTAGTGTTTTTTACTTGATCATAAACTGTAATCAATGACAAAATGATTATTTACAATAACATGAAAACATTGTTTGAAACATAAAACACCTTCTACAGGTCTTGTTTATAAATTAAGCAACATAATATAAACATTATGAATAACATGTCAAAAAAAGTTAATGTAGATATTACCTTTTGGCTGTGTAATAACGTTCGAGAGCTTGTTCTCAGATCTTCCACATGGTGTATCACTTTCAAACATGGCTTTGTTGATATTTGCAGATTCAGTTTGGCGGTGCATGACTGTTACATTGTAAAACCCACATTTTCATAACGTGCTTAAATTACCAAAATGCCCCTAATGCTTGAAATTACAATAAAACACTTAAATAAATCCAAAATAAATTCTAAACGCTTAGTAATTGGCAATATATGATATGTAATACTTTTGTTTGGACATTTCAATAATTATAAAAGTTCTAAAAGTAATTGTCACATTTATAAAATATACCTTTGGCCGAATTTTACTTTAATTTCTATTTTAAATGGTTAAATTATATACTTAACAGATAATTGCAAGATAAATATGGAAATGATTCAAAAATGTGAAATGGTCTTCCTATCACCTATTATCAGCCAAAATTAACTCCCCTAATCTCTATATCACATGGTTTTAATTTTGTTTCCATTTTACATATTATCAAAAACCCTAAATCGACAACTAAAATCCACAAGGCAGCCATCCGAATTTTTAAGGTTTCAAAATAATTTTCCTGGTCTTTTACAAGTCTAAGGAAGGTGATAAAAATATTTATTTCCATTATGGGTCAATCGTGTGAGCTAGGGATTTATTTGAGTCGGTTTTGTTCTAGCCGAGAAAGGAGAAATCGTTTTGGTTCATCTACACGTTCCATAACCTTTCTGGTATTTTTCTAGCATCCTATATATCCCATATGATCTGTAGAAAATGATAGAATCGAACCATGCATGATAATATGATTATACGAATTTGTATAAGCTTAAAAACCCTAAATCAAACTATAAACATGAAATCAGTCATGCGATTTTTGTGTGCTTCGAATATATTTTATTCTGGTCTTTTATAAGTTATATAACATCAAAAAAGTATGTTTTGTAATTTTCATAGCCTAGATAAACATGTGGAATTAAATTTGTAATCGGATTAATAAGAATAAAACCCTAATAATATTTTATAAATCATAAAACCTAGGGTTTTGATTTTTGATTTTGGTTTTGGTATAATTATTATGTTTTTAAGGTAAAATTAATGTTGTAAATCATTGGATAAATTCAGGGTTAGGATTTTATTGTTTAATTTGTTTACCAATTGGATTTTAAATGTATAAGGATGTGTTTTGTAATTTTACAAACTTGTGGGTTATTTTTATAAGTTGTATTGGACCAGGGGTGAGTTGGTAAAATATAATATGAGGTTATCATGTGTAAAATTTGTAACTAAAAGGTTTAAATGGTAATTTAATTTATTTTTAATCCGATTTGTAATTAATAGATTTAAGAGGGTTTGTTTTAGAATTATATAAAGTGAAAGGCATTTCGTATAAATATTAATATAAGGGATGTAATGTGTAATTTTGGATAATTAAGGGCTTAATGTGTAAATATGAATATTATAAGGATTAATTTGGAATTTAATTAATTAAAAGGTTTTATTTGTAAAATTGTTAATATTAAAGGATTGGAATTGTAAATATGGGAAACTTATGGATCAAATGGTATAAAATATGAAACTTATTATATCTACATTTTAAAACTTGCATTTTGGTATATTTGCATTTTAAACCCTAAAATATGGAAGGTTGGCATATTAAACCCTAAACTATTATAACTTGTCATAATAAACCCTGATTTCATAATAATGATTTAATTTCATATTTAACTTGATAATAATGTGAAATCTTACTAAACTTGGAAACCTGCTATTTTTGAAAACTTACTAAATAAGGAAACTTTCTAAATATAGAAACTTACTAATTTTGGAAACCTGCTAAAAATAGAAAGTTACTTAAATTGGTTAAACTACTTAAAGAGGAAACATACTAATTTTGGAAAGTTACAATTTTCAGAAAGCTGCTATAAAAGGGAAAGTTACTAAAAATAGAAAGATAACTAAAAGAGGTAACTTATATAATTTGAACTCTTCATAATTCGTTATTCACTTTCTTCTAGGTCCGGTGAAGCAGGAGTGATCTTTCTTCTTTTCTTTGATCTTGGTTTTGTTTGATTCGGCGAAGGTACAGATATTCCGTACTCTTTTAGCAAGAGTGCACACTTTCTCTCTCTTGATCTTGTCTTTGATTTGTTATCGTGGTATGATTCCTCTTGGTCCTTGTTATGACCCCTCCCTTTTATACTTTGGCTCTGTGGTTGATGTATTTCGTTGGTATTGTGATCCTATTGATTTCGTTTGACCCTTATGGTAAGATATTGACATAACCCGTTCGTTAACTTTTTATGACCTTAGGATTTGGACCCTTTTAAACATTGGAAGTTCTTTTTGGGATATTTTAACAGGATGGGAAAACCCTTTTCCAAAATTATAATATGGAAATATTTTAAGGAGTAACTATTTTATGACGATGCTTCTAGCATGATTTAAGACCACTTTTATATGGGATTTTACAAATTCATGAAGACCACTTTTAAAGAATATCTTATGATAACCTTCAATTAAAGATCAGTTTTATAAATGCTATCTGTTAGGGAATTCCTTTTTAAATGAACCTTTGATATAAACCTTTTTAAATTGATTGAACTACGAACCTTTAAAATAAGTAATATGAACCTACTAAATTGAACCTTTGCTTTAAACTTTCATTATGACCCTTTAATTATGAACCATGGGATTTTTAACTTTGGATGTCTTGAGACTTAGAGGCTTACCAAACTTTGACCTTGTTTGTTGACCCTCAGTTTTATACTCCTTCAACAAGAGTGTTCTACTTTGTCTCTCTCGAGACTTATATCTCTATCTCTCTTTTGTAAACTCCTATCTTGTTTTGGACTCATAATATGTTTCGGTCTCATAAATCGTACCTTTGATATTGCACCTTTGACATGATTCTCACCTATGTGGACCTTTGGTACATTTGGACCTTCGGGTACTTTTGAAACTTTTGGGATATTGAACCTTGAAAATTGGGACCTTTGATATTGGCATTGATATTACCAGAACCATTGATAATGAACCTTATTTGATCATGATATTGATTTGATAATTGATTTGAACTCTGGTTACTTTTGACCCTTCAGTAATTACCCAGGCTTTATTATCTGTTCCTAGTTTTAGGGGGTCCATGACCATGCCTTAGATGCACCTCTGGCATGACTCTAGTGTGGTTGGAGAGATGTACCACACCGTCCCTTATCTGTTATCTGTTATGGCCACTATTATCATTATGATTTGTTTGCAGGGGCGTATGGATGCATCCTAGATTTGTTTGATATTTGTTTGGATATCTGGTTTAGATATACATTATATTTGATTTGGTGATTAGGCATGCGTGCATGCATTCCCTTCACATTTTAGGAGCTAGCTACTCCATTGATTACTTGAGGACTCCCCTCCTACTATATTTGGTATTCCGAGGACTCCCCTCCGAATACATTGGTTATGAAGATATGATATGGTTTGGATATTTGTTTGGCATGGGGTAAATATACTGATGCATACACTCACCTTATACCTTAACCATTTATCCTACTCCCTTACATTGTAATTCTTATGTTTCTCTCGACTCTATTTATTGTATCTATTTCGTATCGTTTCCTTATTTTCTGCTTTGTTAGTTGTTATATCTGTTCACTGAGCTTTGTAAGCTCACCCGCATTTCTTTTCCTGCGGCAGGTTTAGTAGAAAGCTGGGTTATGGAAGAAGATTTTACTTTTGGGCTTAGCAGACTTCACCCTGTTAGCTACTTGCTGGACTTAGAGATGACTAGAAGCATTTATGTTTGGGCTTAGTATTTTATTGTTGCCCCTTTTGTATATTGTACTTTGTTTAGTTTTCCTTTGTAACCCTTTGTAAACTTTGTATTAGAAATGTACCTCCGTTTCACTTGTGTTCTGATTTGACTCCATAATGTTACACTTTAGCCCTTTTCGTGTTGGGGTGTTACAAAATGGTATCAGAGACAGGTTTGGATCGGCGGATTAAACACCCGTAGAGCTTAGGCTACGACCTATGAGTTTTGGACCATTAGGCTTCCACTGTAGGAACATAGGAAATCCGCGTTGAGAACTTACTTTAGGAATCCCCTGCATGAACTTAAGTTTTGACCAGTACGGAATGGGTAGACTTTAAGATTTTGCTTATGTATCTTTGCTTCCGCATTACTCTGATTCGTGCCTTACGTTTAGCTATGCCTTTTTGGAATCATCCTCTTTGGAATTAGAAACCTTTGCAACACCTAAGTTACCACCAGTAATTTTGAAGGCATTGAAGATTGCATGATAATGCATAACGCTATTTTGATTTTATCTTTGATCTCTGATCTATTTGTTAATCCTTTTGATATCTCTTTGGGGATTCTGAGAAATCTCTATGACGATGATGTATTTGATGCACTCTATGATCGCCTCTTGCTTTTGGTAATCATTTGTAAGTTTTCCAACGTTATCTGATTTTTTTTTTATCTATCTTTGTTCCATGAGGAGTTTTGTGGTTGTTGAGGCAACATGATCAAGATCTCTTTATGTTTTAATGATGACAAATAAACCATCGAAACACATAAAATAACAAAAGTTAGCCAAAATTCCCCGGAGCCCATATCTGCTCCTAGCGTGCTGCCCGCGCGTCAACGCGCGGGTGACGCTCCAGGTTACTGTATGGTCTCGGGCGAATTTTGAAAGTCGGCTTTCCCCTTACCCGAAAAATGTGGATATTTCAATACAGGTATGAATATGCTATGTGCTTAATTAAGAATACTCTAAACGAGTTTTGGGATTAGAGAGATCCAACTTTTAAAGCACCCATTTACGGAAAAATGTCAACTCATGTTTTCTAACTATCGCCTCTAGCCAAGGCTTTTATAAACTTAGGGAGCTTATATACTTCACGTAACATCATGTGAAAGCATCCATATGCTCATATCCCGTGCTTACGTCTTCTCTAATTACGTAACGGGTTTACTCCCTTATTGGTCAAACTAAGTTCAAGGTCTCTTTGCGTAAACGCATCCTTACCCGCATGGGTTATGCTTTACATCAAGGAAAAGCACTTAACGTGTTTGAACCAAGGTATTAGTTTAGAATGTCGAGTCGTGGAAAGTCACGAGATATGAACCTATGGATTCTCGACGTTGTGTTACTTGAACTTATAAGTAACCCATGATTTTCTCAACTTATAATCTTAATTGTCTAAACCTTTTCTTCTTATATGACAATTAGATTATGTCTTAATCTTTCTCTTAATCTCATTTTTACAAAAAGACAAATACACCAAATCTCCCACAATCCTTCCCAAAATCCTTCCCAACATTCTCTTACAATATTCTCTTACACTCTCTTACAAAAGTCTACCTTTGTCCCTTCACATACTCCCACACAATATTCCCTCATACTCCCACACAATATTCCCTTCACATATTCCCACACAATACTCCCACACAATATTCTCTTACAATATTCTCTTACACCAACTTCCCATACAATCCTTATACACACACTTATACACCTTGTGTACACACACTTAATTTCAAAATACACACACTACTCTCACAACCATTTCTTCTCTACGCACACAAGCCAACTCACCATATCCCTTCCATATCCTAATCTCTTACATATTCCCTTACAACATCACATCCCTTACACAATACAACTCATCTCTTATATTCCTTACACACTCTACATCTCAACCATCCATTCCCTTACAACACATCTCAACCCTCTATTTCATCACATGGGAATAAATTTGAAATCCAAACATAGGCTCCCTTTGATCCTAGCCATCCATTTCAAACAAACACATCTCAACCCTCCATATTCCCCACATGCCAATTAATTTGAATTCCAAAGGAGGCTCCCTTTGATCTCAACCATTCAATTCAAACTAAAACCATCTCAACCATCCATCTTATTTCTTCCCCCCATGTTTTGGAATATTCCACTAGCATATTCTTTCTTTCTCTTCATTCCATCACATGGAAATAATCCTAGCCATCCAATTCAAACCATCTCATCTCAACCATCCATCCTACACTTTCCCCCCAAGGATGGAATATACCTTGGCATATTCTTTCTCTCTTTTCTATGCCACTTGAGGAATACCCAATCTACCCCTACCAAATTACCCTTTCTACTTTTCTACCCTTGGTATTTGGTTTTCTAATAAACACTTCACAAAATGATTTTCTAATTGGCTATTTGAGTTGGTAAACCTTAGATTGATTAATGTTAAGGTTTAGTGTGAAGTACAATTGGGGGTTTAGCAAGGTTAGGTATTTATAAGATCCAACACCCAACACTTGGGATTATTCACAGACGCCTGGCGCGCTGCCCACGCGTCGACGTGTGGGTGACGCGCCGGCCTCGGTAAATTAATCCCAAGTTTGAGTCTTGGCCTATAAATACCTCCCTTGCCTCTGGTATTCCTCACCCCTTGTCATTATTCTTTCTCTCTATATTCTTTCTCTCTAATCTCTCTAATTCTATCTTGTGTTCTTAGTTAAACACTCTAACATCTTTGAAAGAACACATCTCCTTGCAAGGGAAGAATCACAAGAACTTAATCCACTCTTGTGATTGTGTCGAGGGTCTTCTTATCTTTACCCTTTCTACTACAATTGAGTCTCTAGGTTAGGTTAGGACTTGGTTAAACAAACACTTATTCATTCATTCAATTATTTGTAAGGGAAGTCTTGTGTCTTGGTGACCAAGCCTAGATCATTGGGTATCTAGTTGGGGATTGATACTTCCGGGTGGAAGTTTTGGTTGTGTTCTAGGTGACCAAGTGTAAGTCGAATCACGAGATTCTTTAGGGTGGTTTCCGAGGGCGGAATACCGTGAGAGTAACTCCTTCTTTGTGAGCATCGATATTGGCGAATATCAGTGGAGTGAATTGTAACGGTTTGTAGTCCACCGAAAGGATTATACTAGTGAATAGTATTCTGTCGTGGATTCGCAACTGGATGTACGGATGGTATAAACCCCCCATCCCAAACCAGTATATATCGTGGTGTTCTTTACTAGCTTTATATACTTGTGATTGTGTTTGTGGTTGTTCCTACTTAGACCACTTGGTTGTCTTCGTGGCTTAAAGTTTTTAAACGTTCTGAAAAGCTGAGGAAACCGTATTCACCCCCCTCTACGGTTCTACAATTTGTATCAGAGTGGAATACTCAAGTTTTTGAGCGTTAAAACCCTCCCGATAAGTCGTTTTAAGTCAAAAATTTCTTTTCCAAAAAATCTAAAATCCTAACGAAGATTTTTGGTAAAGTTGAGTATAGATCCATGGCTCAAGAGAACTATGCCGAGGGGTGTTCTATGCAAAGACCACCTTTGCTAGAAACCGAAGGGTTTTGTTTTTTAAAAACCCTCTTTGAGACCTACATTAGGTCCAAGGATCTAGACATATGGGAAGTCATTCAAAATGGCGATTTTGTCTTCATGATGTTAGATCCAGAGACTAAGTTGATGGTTGAGAAACCATTCTTGGAACTCAAAGAAGATGAGAAGAAAAAGCTTGTGAAGAATCAAGAAGCCAAGATGATGACTTACAATGCTTTGCCACGAAGGGAATTCAAGAGAGTTCACTCTTGCAAGACCGCAAAGGAAATTTGGCATTCTCTCATCATCACTCATCAAGGTAATTCTCAAGTTAAGGATTGCAAGATCAACTTACTCATTCAACAATATGAGAAGTTTTCGATCTCGGATGAGGAAACCATTGACAATGGTTACACACGGTTCAACGCTATCATCACAAGTCTCACGGCTCTAGATCCGAGCTTCTATAACAAGAACCATGTGAGAAAATTCTTCGAGCACTTCTGGTAAAATGGCGGCTGAAGGTGACGGCAATCGAAGAAGCCAAAAGTTTGGTGGAGCTTCCTCTAGATGAGCTCATTGGAAACCTCAAGGTCTATGAAATGATCCTTGAGAGTGACAAGGCTAGTACCAAAGACAAGAAGGAGAAGATAAAGTCTTTGGCTCTTAAAGATAAGGTTACTAGAAGTCAAGCTATTATTGATAGCGATAGTGAAGAAGGAAGTGAGGAAGAAGACAATGAAGATGATGATGATGAAAAATACAACCTCATGGCGAAGAATTTTAGAAAGTTCTTTAGGAGAGGTGGTAACTTTAGGCGTGGTAATAGGTTTGGGAACTAAGGTAATAATGGAAGGAACAACTTTGGTGGAAGACGGGGCGTCGACAACAAAGTTGGTGAAAGCTCTAGAAGAACTCAAGCATGCTACAATTGCGGTGAGAAAGGCCACTTCATGAATGAGTGTCCTAAGCCCAAGGTGAACAAAGCATTCGTGGGTGGGGCATGGAGTGATAGTGAAGATGAAGAGCACCAATTCAAAATACCACTTGTCTCATGGCACAAGAAAACCACGAGGTACCCTCAAATCTCTCTTCTTATAATAATCTTAATAATAGTAATTTGCAAAAGGAGAATGAGGAGCTAAGCAAGTTTAATGATGATTTTAGAAAAACCCTTGAAAAAGTCCTTAAAGAAAAACGTCTCCTTGAGTTAGAAAATGTTAAATCTAAAGAAAGGGTTTGTGAACTTGAAAGTAAGGTGAAAATACTAGAACATTGCAAAGAGGTGGTTGAACCTTGTAAAAGTTGTGAAGCACTCACACTTGAGGTTAACTCTTTGAATAGAAAAGTGTTGGAACTTCAAAAGGAGTCGTTAAGCTTTTCAAAATATAAAAAGAGCTCAAATGATTTGGATGACATTTTAAGTCATCAAAGAGTGTCCCAAGATAAGGGAGGTCTTGGATTTTCAAAAAATGGAAAAACCACTCCCATAAGCCTAACAAAACCAATAACATTTGTAAAGGCTAAAGAAAACGAGGCCCCAAAAATCCCCGAGGCTGACGCGCTGGCTGACGCGTCAACGCGCCATCAGCGCGCCAGGCCTCTGAGGAAAATTGGATCTCCATCAAACAATGTCATTAAACCAATTACTCCTCAAGCTCCTCTTGTAAGTACTCGAGGTAATCAAGCTCCCATTGCAAGAAGAGAAAACCCAAAACAATTTTCTAACTCAAGCTCTCGCAATGGACTTGGATACTCACAACCTCGAGTAAATCATAGACCGCTTTTGCCTACACCTAATATGACATCTTCTACCTCATACAACCAAAGACCATCTTTTCAAAATAACCAAAGAAGAAATTTCTATAACTATGGTCAAAAGTCTTCTCAATACCAATATAACAATTATCAAAGGAGAGACAACTCCTACCCAAACCAAACCTTCTTTAGACCTCAAGGATGTAATAACTATAGATCAAGTTATCAATGTCAAAATAATAATCCTTGGTCCGCCTTTTCTAGTTTTGATATTGAGAAATTGTGTGTCTTACTTCAAGACCCAAGAATGTTCAACTTGGGGAACTCATATGCTAACCAAAATGGACCCAAGAAACAATGGGTACCAAAAGTATGAGTCATGTCTTTGTTTTAGGTTTGTCTCAAAAGTGATCTACACCGGATGAGTAGATAGTGGATAGTGGTTGCACTAAACACATGACCGGGAATAGAAGATTGTTCACATCATACATGGCGTATAATGGCAATCATGTCATTTTTGGGAGCGAACTTAATGGCAAAATTGTCGCCAAAAGTAATGTTCTTCATGACTCCATTGAAATTACCAACGTTGAGCATGTTAGAGGTTTAAACTTTAATTTGATTAGTGTAAGTCAATTAAGTGATGATGATTGTGTAGTTAAATTTACTAAGGTAGATTGTACTATTAGTAAAAATGGTGTTGTGTTAGCAAAAGGTCATAGGAGAAATAACTCTATACATGCAAGTTGGGTGATAACTCTAAGCAACATATATGTCTTATGTCCATGGTGGACAACTCAACGCTTTGGCATAGAAGGTTAGGTCATGCCAATATGAGGTTAGTTCAAAACCTAGCTTCTAATGAGCTAGTACGGAATTTACCGAAGTTGAGCTTTGAAAGACATTATTGTGATACATGTCTAGGGAGTCAAGGACAAAGTAATAATAGGAATAAAAAGGAAGTGACAACTAATAGGGTTTTAGAGTTGATTCATTTGGATTTGTATGGTCCATCTCCGATCCAAAGTTACGGAGGAAACTTCTACACTTTAATGATTATTGATGATTATTTAAATTACACTTGGATATTATTTTTAGAAAACAAGGATGGAGTCTTGAATAAATTCAACATTTTAAGCAAGAAACTTGAAAACCTACTTGATTGTTCAATTGTCTCAATTAAAACAGATCATAGTAGTGAATTTGATAAAATGCAATTTGGAACCTTTTGTGAACAACATGGAATATCTTATAACTTATTGGGCCCGTTCACTTCTCAATCGCTTGAGATTGTTGAAAGAACACATCGTAAGTTAAGAAAGATGAGTCATGCAATGCTTGACGAGCAATCCATCCCATGAAAGTTTTGGTGTCATGCCCTAGATACCGCATGTTATATCTTTAATAGAGTTCATATAAGAAAGGTCATTAATAAAACTCCTTATGAAATACTAAGGAATAGGAAACCTTCTTTAGAGTACTTTAGGGTATTTGGTTGTAAAGTATTTATGCTAAACACCAAAGAATATCTCACCAAATTCGACCCAAAGTCGTATGAAGGTGTATTCTTAAGATACTCTCAAACTAGCAAAGCATACATAGTGCTTAACAAGGAAACAATGAGGATTGAGGAATCTCTGAATGTTACCTTTGATGAGAGCATGCCCGAGCCTAAATCATCTTCTTCGGTAGAAGATGATGTAATCAATGAACCTATAGTTCAAGATCAAGAAAGGTCGCCGACATTACAAGTTAATGTTTCGGATGAAGGCAATCCTAAGGAAGTGAGAGAAGCGAGGGGTCATCCTATACAACAAGTCATTGGTGACTTGAATAAAAGAACTCTTAGATCACAAAACAAACAAGATTAGGTTTTTGGCGTGACATTTTTCAAGTGTCCAAATTGCTTTGGGATATGTTTTGATGTTAAAACATACATCTTAAGAGAACAATCTCCTAAGTCAAAACATGTTATCAAAAGGTTATTTGCAAGCCCTTTAGGTGCTATTAGAGCTTATGTGTTTATATGACTAGGTCTTATGTGAAGGCATGGAAGATCAAATAAATGTCTTCCAAGAGGAAAGATATGCATCAACTCATTATTTAAACAATGATTGATAATATCCAAGATTCTACATGTCTATACAATGTGCATTGAACAAGAAAATTTGACACAATTTATCTTGCTTAATCTCGATAATATTGATTTTGTCATAACTTCCAAGATTAGATATTATATTTATCACAACTCACACTTGTGTTGAAGATTTTGTATCTAATTCTACTTGTTCACCTTATGAGATAAATACATGTTGCATGCCTAAATTTAAGTGAATAATGTTTCATTGCTTGAAATTTGATGCATGGCTCAACAAATTCTAGTGCATGCATGAGAAATTATGGTAACTAGCATAAGTATCTAGTCCTTCCAATCTCAACTTAATCCTAACTAGAACACTTATTTCTCTTTGAATACCTTTTCCCAACACCATGTGATCTAGGCATATTAGTACATGACTTTGATGGGTTGAACATCTTATCAAGCATCTAAGTACCTTGATCATTGATAACATGACCAACTTTTAAGTGCTAAGAATCCTAACTACCAACTTAATTAATCTATAAAAGGAGTAATCTTACTAGTTATCTAGACATCAAACCTTGCAAAGATCAAATAACACTAGAACACACTCAAAATGGATATGGAAGATGAATATGTTGGATCATCATACCACTTCAATGATGGAAGGCGTATGATGACAAGAGAAGAGGAAAATAATGTAGATTGGGAAAACGTCAATGGTTCGGAAATCCCAATCGTCAAAGACTTCGTCAAACTATGTCTTGTTGAAGACGACATTTGGCGCAAGATTGAAGAGGATCTTCCAAAACCTCTTGAGAACAACCATACCCGTAGGTGTGGATGTTGCTCCACCCAAGATGTGACCGAGCGGAATGTTCTCTCCATTCGTGAGGAAATGAGAGAATTTCATAAATCCATCAACAACGACATGTTGGTGATGACCGCCATCCTTAAGGACATCTCTAGGGTGACTCTTCAAGAGAAGGTTGAAGAGTGAAGAGGAGATAACTTGTTGTCTTAATTATGCCCACTTAGGATCTTTCATAAGCTTGTTTGAATAATGTATGTTAGGATCATATATTAGTCTTCTTGTATGACCTACATGGTGTTTCCTTCAATAAAGATGCTTATGTAGTTTATTGTGATTATATGTGATGTCTTGTTATGTTGGTATTTATAGAACATAATGCATATATCCACAATAAATAATTCATATACCATGCTCAACAAATGGTTATTGGAGTCATATGGGACAAATATATATACATATTGTTGTGGACTAACCCTTGATGCAAGTATCCAAATGGTAACCTAACCCATTTTTGGAACTTTCACATGTGAGGATTTCTTGTTTGTTGTATGTTGTGATTTCTATGTGTAGCTAGGCCACGGCAAAGGTGAGGCTCTTGACCCATGGATCCCCGCCTTGAAACAAGGGGGAGCAACGATCTAGGGGGAGCTATGTTCAAGGGGGAGCGCATTCTGGTACACATAATCCTACAGGCCCAAGTTCAAAACCTGGCTTGATTGGTAGTCCCACCTTTTTGATTCGACAAAAGGGGGAGAAAGAAAGCAAGCGTGAAGACCCATTCAACAAAAGGTTTTTATTTGTCAAAAAGAAAGCAAGCGTGAAGACCCATTCAAGAAATGTTAAAGGCTTCACCAAAATTACAAGGCAAGGTCAAGACGCAAGCTACACCAAAGGCGCGCTTCGTCTTCGCTAAGTTCTGTAATTTTATTTGCTTTCGGTTTTTATTTGTCATCATCAAAAAGGGGGAGATTGTTGAGGCAACATGATCAAGATCTCTTTATGTCTTAATGATGACAAATAAACCATCGAAACACATAAAGAAACAAACATTAGCCAAAATTCCTCAGAGTCCATATCTCCTGGCGCACTGCCCGCGCGTCAACGCGCGGGTGACGCGCCAGGTTACTGTATCGTCTCGGGCGAATTTTGAAAGTCGGCTTTCCCCTTACCCGACAAATGTGGATCTTTCAATACAGGTATGAATATGCTATGTGCTTAATTAAGAACACTCGAAATGAGTTTTGGGATTAGAGAGATCCAACTTTTAAAGCACCCACTTACGGGAAAATGCAACTCATGTTTTCTAACTATCGCCTCTAGCCAAGGCTTTTATAAACTTAGGGATCTTATATACTTCACGTAACATCATGTGAAAGCATCCATATGCTCATATCCCGTGCTTAGGTCTTCTCTAATTACGTAACGGGTTTACTCCCTTATTGGTCAAACTAAGTTCAAGGTCTCTTTGCGTAAACACATCCTTACACGCATGGGTTATGCTTTACATCAAGGCAAAGCACTTAACTTGTTTGAACAAAGGTATTAGTTGAGAATGTCAAGTCGTGGAAAGTCACGAGATATGAACCTATGGATTCTCGACGTTGTGTTACTTGAACTTATAAGTAACCCATGATTTTCTCAACTTATAATCTTAATTGTCTAAACCTTTTCTTCTTAAATGACAATTAGATTATGTCTTAATCTTTCTCTTAATCTGATTTTTAGAAAAAGACAAATACACCAAATCTCCCACAATCCTTCCCAAAATCCTTCCCAACATTCTCTTACAATATTCTCTTACACTCTCTTACAAAAGTGTACCTTTGTCCCTTTACATACTCCCACACAATATTCCCTCAATCTTTCAACTTCCCATACAATCCTTATACACACACTTATACACCTTGTGTACACACACTTAATTTCAAAATACACACACTACTCTCACAACCATTTCTTCTCTACACACACAAGCCAACTCACCATATCCCTTTCATATCCTAATCTCTTACATATTCACTTACAACATTACATCCCTTACACAATCTAACTCATCTCTTATATTCCTTACACACTCTACATCTCAACCATCCATTCCCTTACAACACATCTCAACCCTCTATTTCATCACATGGAAATAAATTTGAAATCCAAACATAGGCTCCCTTTGATCCTAGCCATCCATTTCAAACAAACACATCTCAACCCTCCATATTCCCCACATGCCAAATAGTTTGAAATTCAAAAGAGGCTCCCTTTGATCCTAGCCATCCAATTCAAACCATCTCATCTCAACCATCCATCCTACACTTTCCCCCCAAGGATGGAATATACCTTGGCATATTCTTTCTCTCTTTTCTATGCCACTTGAGGAATACCCAATCTACCCCTACCAAATTACCCTTTCTACTTTTCTACCCTTGGTATTTGGTTTTCTAATAAACACTTCACAAAACGATTTTCTAATTGGCTATTTGAGTTGGTAAATCTTAGATTGATTAATGTTAAGGTTTAGTGTGAAGTACAATTGGGGGTTTAGCAAGGTTAGGTATATATAAGATCCAACACCCAACACTTGTGATTATTCACAGACGCCTGGTGCGCTGCCCACGCGTCGACGCGTGGGTGATGCACCAGCCTCGGTAAATTAATCCCAAGTTTGGGTCTTGGCCTGTAAATACCTCCCTTGCCTATTTTATTCCTCACCCCTTTCCATTATTCTTTCTCTCTATATTCTTTCTCTCTAATCTCTCTAATTCTATCTTGTGTTCTTAGTTAAACACTCTAACATCTTTGAAAGAACACATCTCCTTGCAAGGGAAGAATCACAAGAACTTAATCCACTCTTGTGATTGTGTCGAGGGTCTTCTTATCTTTGCCCTTTCTACTACAATTGAGTCTATAGGTTAGGTTAGGACTTGGTTAAACAAACACTTATTCATTCATTCAATTATTTGTAAGGGAAGTCTTGTGTCTTGGTGACCAAGCCTAGATCATTGGGGATCTAGTTGGGGTTTGATACTTCCGGATGGAAGTTTTGGTTGTGGTCTAGGTGACCAAGTGTAAGTCGAATCAAGATATTCTTTAGGGTGGTTTCCGAGGGCGGAATACCGTGGGAGTAATTCCTTCTTTGTGAGCATCAATATTGGCGAATATCGGTGGAGTGATTTGTAACGGTTTGTAGTCCACCGAAAGGATTTTACTAGTGAATAGTATTGTGTCATGGATTCGCAACTGGACGTACGGATGGTATAAACCCCCCATCCCGAACCAGTATATATCATGGTGTTCTTTACTAGCTTTATATACTTGTGATTGTGTTTGTGGTTGTTCCTACTTAGAACACTTGGTTGTCTTCGTGGCTTAAAGTTTTTAAACGTTCTAAAAAGCCGAAGAAACCGTATTCACCCCCCTCTATTGTTCTACAGTGGTGTTTAACCACGAGTATAAGAATATTTCCTTCACCTTAGAACGATAAAATCTGCTATGATAATCTGCCTCCCTTTTGAAAGTTAACTTCGATTTGATTCTGATATGAGATTGGTTGCTTAAGCATTCGAGATGTTGACGATTGTCCTACTATGTCTCGCCTTTGTTGTTTGAAACTATTTTGAACTCCCTACTACGATTACCGATTGTTAAACTTTGATATCACTTTGACTCTGGAGACTCGTATGTTACTTTCACAGTTATGAAGTTTCTTACACCTATTTTGTACACCGGAGAATGAACCTTATCTTGAGAATTATTTTGGCACCCTGAGTTTCCCGGATATGATTTCCCGATGAATCACCAATTTTTTTCCTCCGGATGACGGAGCTGGACAGAACCTAAAGTTGACACAACGGTGATACCCTGAAGAGTTGAAGACATTCCTCGCAAGACGGAAGAGTTTATGAGGAAAGCACAAGAATCTTGTCAAGATGGTGAATCTGGAGTTGATAGACATGTAGTCTCACCTCCCTATTCATTTTGGTTGTACTAAGATGAATTGAGAGCGGAAGCAGACTGGATGATGAGGAGATTGAAGATCGCACCAGAGATTCACATTACTCCATCACATTCCAAGAAGAACTGCAGAAGGCCCGAGGAACCAAACTCAAGTTGATGCTTACGTTTCACTCTATTGGAAGACGGGCAAAGACTGATTACTCGAACAAAAGGAGATTTTAAAGGGACGAATTTTTGAAGTAAACCTTATGATGGAAGAATTGATGCCTTGGCGACATGTTTCCTTCAGATGATGGTTGTTTGATTTTGTTACGTCCTTTCGAGTTTCATCTGTTTTGCCGACATCGTTTGTTATTGATCTTTGAATAGGACTAACCTAGGAGTTAGCTGGACTGTTAGATGGATTTATAGATTTGTTCCACTGATTGAGATAAAGTATGACCATCATGAGGGAATATTTATATGATGCTAGTATTATGACGTCTGGCCAACGTGATAATACTTACATCATATAACGTGCACTTGTTGTGTTCATAGGATGTCTTGAGAAGTGCGTTAGAGGAGCCTTAGATTTCGCCGTACGTTTTGATACGTTTGGGTATTCGACATGCGATTGATTGACTTCTGTGCTTCTGATAAAAAAATCCTAAGTTCCATTGTAGAGCTTCCTCCCAATTGATGTTATCGATCAACCTGTTTTTCTGCCTATATAGATTTGATCTGTTACTATGAAGAGCTACACCTGTGTTTGCTATGTATACGCTTCTTATTTTGATGGGTTCGTTTCATGATAATCTATTATGAGTTAAAATATGAGGTTTTGGATTCTGAGAATCAAAAATCCGTTGGTTTATGAGAATACCTTTGAAAGGTTGTATTGAAGATGAAACTACTTGAAAATCTAAAGAGTTAAACTTATATATATATATATATATATATATATATATATATATATATATATATATATATATATATATATATATATATATATATATATATATATATATATATATATCACCTTCATGATTGCTATCACTCGATACTTTCTCATCTGATCAGTCCATTTCCTTGTCCACGGACGAAATACCAACCCAATCCTATATCTTCCTTTGTACATCTTTTAAGGGGATACGATTATCATCTGTTACGTTCGGTATGTGATTCTTTGATTTGGATTCTGTACGATGTGCCTTCTTTGGGAAACCAAACTATCTTTGGATCAAGAAGAGCAAGTCAAGGGAAACAGGATCATTTTGTTTGTTGAAATTTCTTAAAGTCGGAGTCTATGCGAGTCAAACTACTCCCTTTTCTGTTCGTAGTCCGGTGTACCTTCGTGTTATTTCGCCACCTTACCTTTTGTATTTTCAAGGAAGAAAATTCTTTTGAGGGGGAGATAGTTGTAAAACCCACATTTTCATAACGCGCTTAAATTACCAAAATGCCCCTAATGCTTGAAATTACAATAAAACACTTAAATAAATCCCAAATAAATTCTAAACGCTTAGTAATTGGCAATATATGATATGTAATACTTTTGTTTGGAAATTTCAATAATTATAGAAGTTTTAAAAGTAATTGTCACATTTATAAAATATACCTTTGGCCGAATTTTACTTTAATTTGTATTTAATTTCTATTTTAAATGATTAAATTATATACTTAATAGATAATTGCAAGATAAATATGGAAATGATTCAAAAATGTGAAATGGTCTTCCTATCACCTATTATCAGCCGAAATTAACTCCTCGAATCTTTATATAACATGGTTTTAATTTTGTTTCCATTTTACATATTATCAAAAACCCTAAATCGACAACTAAAATCCACAAGGTAGCCATCCAAATTTTTAAGGTTTCAAAATAATTTTCCTGGTCTTTTACAAGTCTAAGGAAGGTGAAAAGATTATTGATTTCCATTATGGGTCGATCGTGTGAGCTAGGGATTTATTTGAGTCGGTTTTGTTCTAGCCGAGAAAGGAGAAATCATTTTGCTTCATCTACACGTTCCATAACCTTTCTGGTATTTTCTAGCATCCTATATATCTCATATGATCTGTAGAAAATGATAGAATCGAACCATGGATGCTAATATGATTATACGAATTTGTATAAGCTTAAAAACCCTAAATCAAACTATTAACATGAAATCAGTCATGCGATTATTGTGTGCTTCGAATATATTTTATTCTGGTGTTTTATAAGTTATATAACATCAAAAAAAATATGTTTTGTAATTTTCATAACCTAGATAAACATGTGGAATTAAATTTGTAATCGGATTAATAAGAATAAAACCCTAAAAATATTTTATAAATCGTAAAACCTAGGGTTTGGATTTTTGATTTTGGATTTAGTATAATTATTATGTTTTTAAGGTAAAATTAATGTTGGAAATCATTGGATAAATTTAGGGTTAGGGTTTGATTGTTTAATTTGTTTACCGATTGGATTTTAAATGTGAAGGATGTGTTTTGTAATTTTACAAACTTGTGGGTTATTTTTATAAGTTGTATTGGACTAGGGGTGAGTTGGGAAAAATATAATATGAGAGTATCATGTGTAAAATTTGTAACTAAAAGGTTTAAATGGTAATTTAATTTATTTTTAATCCGATTTGTAATTAATTAATTTAAGAGGGTCGGTTTTGCAAAATTATATAAAGTGAAAGGTATTTCGTATAAATATTAGTATAAGGGATGTAATGTGTAATTTTGGATAATTAAGGGCTTAATGTGTAAATATGAATTTTATAGAGATTAATTTGTAATTTAATTACTTAAAAGGTTTTATTTGTAAAATTGTTAATATTAAAGGATTGGAATTGTAAATATGGGAAACTTATGGATTAAATGGTATAAAATATGAAACTTATGATATTTACATTTTAAAACTTGCACTTTGGTATATTTGCATTTTAAACCCTAAAATATGGAAGGTTGGCATATTAAACCCTAAACTATTATAACTTTTCATAATAAACCCTAATTTCATAATAATGATTTAATTTCATATTTAACTTGATTATAATGTGAAATCTTTCTAAACTTGGAAACCTGCTATTTTTGGAAACTTACTAAATAAGGAAACTTTCTAAAAATAGAAACTTACTAAATTTGGAAACCTGCTAAAAATAGAAAGTTACTTAAATTGGTTAAACTAGTTAAAGAGGAAACTTACAATTTTTGGAAAGTTACTATTTTTTAGAAAGCTGCTATAAAAAGGAAAGTTACTAAAAATGGATAGATAACTAAAAGAGGTAACTTATATAATTTGAACTCTTCATAATTCGTTATTCACTTTCTTCTAGGTCCGGTGAAGCGGGAGTGATCTTTCTTCTTTTGTTTGATCTTGGTTTTGTTTGATTCAGCGAAGGTATAGATATTCCGTACTCTTTTAGCAAGAGTGCACACTTTCTCTCTCTTGACCTTGTCTTTGATTTGTTATCGTGTTATGATTCCTCTTGGTCCTTGTTGTTGGATCGTTATACTCTGACCAAACTACTTTATTATAGCTTGTCTAAGGTTTAGCAGTCTTGGATAAATCCTAAACTACTAATGATGAAACACTGAATTACTCTATTAAGTATGCGGAATTACTTAACAAAGCTAAGAAGAATTATAACAACTTCAACACTTTATATTAACCAAACTTTGAACCTGCTAATTGTACAGATTCACAAACAACCCTAATATAGCTAATATCGAACTTTAGCTTTTCTCTAAAAGTATTCGTATCTCTAATAATGACCTAGGGATCCTTTTATAGGCACAAGGAATACCCTAGTCGGTTTACAATACTTGAACGACAAGTATACAAACTCTAACTTTAGAATATTCTAGATTATACATAATATTCCTAATCTAATCTTCAGTCTTTATCTTCAAGCAGTACTTTGACTTTATCAACGAGCAGTACTTTGATCACAAGCAGTACTTTGACTTTAAACACTTTAGCAGCACTTTGGTCTTCAGCAGTACTTTGATCTTTTATACCCCAACAATCCTCCCCTAACTTGAATTCTACTTGTTTGAGTTCAAGTTTCCATGTGTAAGCTTTGTCTTCAAGGAAAGGTTGTCTTCTTTGAAAGTCATACTCGTTATTTTGTTATCATCAGCATAAAGTATCTGCAATCTTTATCAGCAACAATCTTTTTGTCTTTACAGCATCTTAATCCCTTCTCAGCTACTCAGCAACATAAGGTACATCAAATCATATTCAGTTTCATACTATTCTCATCACTTCCAGGTGTGTAAACTCCTGTGAGAGGTGAATCATTGAAAATTAATGGATTTTGATGTCTCTTTACCAAAGCCATTAACTCTGGAGTAGCCAATGTTTAGGTTAAGTAAACCATGGTACATTGATAACCATATGATTTTTAGCAAATCATCAGCTATCAACGGATTTGAGTAGTCTTTACCAAAAGCCGTTTGCTTATGGACTAGTTAGTTCTTAGATCTTAACCATGGTGAACTAATTACCATATAAATGGATTTTCCACAGCCTTTACCACAAGCCATTTTCTTGTGGGCTAGTCAACTCTTCACTTATTTCAGATATGGTGAGTTGAAACCATACAATTTTTAGTAAATTGTCAACTAAAAACGGATTTGATTGTCACATCAGAGCCGTACCCTCATGATGAATCAAACTCTTTCTTGTCTGTTAAACATGGTGAGTTGAATACAATTTGTTGTGTAGTACAATTACTAACACCATGTTCTATTCAAAACAATTTGTTGCTGTAATTATTTGTGCTTCAAAAATTATTTTGCACATCACAAAAATTGTTATTTCAAAAGAATTTAACTAGTTTTAAGCTGCTAGCAGTACTTTGGGAAAGTACTGTTTGATCAGCAGTACTTTGAATAAAGTACTTGTTTATTCAAAAGATTTTATTCAATTAAGATCATACCAGTATTTTTAATCATCATCCTTCAAAATTGTCCAATTGATGAACAAATTAATCACCATTAGAGCTGTTTCATCTTCCTTTTCAACTTCCATACCATGATCCAGCATCCTCAGCATCAAATCTCTTGTAAGAGGATATCTCCTTTCTGCCAGCATGTAGATCATTGTACCATCTTCCAGCTCTAAGGCATGAACACCAGCACTTACAAAGAATCTCCAACTTAGAATCTCCCATACTTCTTGATTCTTCCAAATATCCTCTGTGCTAGTTTCCAATAAATTAAATAACTGTTACCACATTTTTCGACCGTTGTATAGTAACAGTACTTCCATGTCAGCATAGCAGTACCTTCATATAGCCGTTGAGCAGTACTTTCAGCATCTAAAACCCAATTTCCTATAAAAAGACTCGATACATACATCTTTCTTCATCACAAAAGCATATCAAAAACTTATCTTCATCTTACAAAAACATAACTTCACCATGAGCAACTTTCCATTGGTATATATATCCTCAGATGACTCAAGTGACACAGAGATTGAGTTTAACTTTGACTCTGATTCTGATTCAGACTCAAAGCCAGGATGGAGTGATTACTTTCCTCCAGCTGCATCAAGCTCAAACCAAAGAAACTCTAAGAGAAAGGCACCAACTGCTGCTCCAGCTACAACACTATCCAAAGAACTGCCAAGAGCCTTGAACCAAGCTTTAGAGACTGCTCTGAAGAACTTGAAGATTCTTGTGGAAGAGAAGTCTGCAAGACTAGAGAAACCTCCAATGCAAGTGCTGTTCTTCCCTTGTCCTAAGATGCAAGCAGCCTTTGATGAAAAGAGGAAACAAGCTCAGAAGGCAAAACACAACTACCAGGGCAAAGGGAAAAAGCCTATGGAGTAGGTTTTCTAGGTTGTAGAAGGGTTGGTGTAGGTTTGCTTTTATGTGTAATGTCTGTGTCTTGAATGTACTGTGACTTTTATGAATAAAAGTACTGTTTCTTTGAATGAATGATGAATGTAGCCTCCCCTTAAATAAGAAACAACTGCTAATGCCTCCCCTCAAAAGTAGGCCTAAAAATTAATCATACCAATACTTACCACCAAATGCTTAAATCTTGAAACATCAAAGCCTTTAGTAAGTAAATCTGCTACATTAGCATCTGTATGAATCTTGACCACATTAATCAACCTGTGCTCATAACAATCTCAAATGAAGTGATGTCTAATCTGAATGTGCTTGGTTTTTGAATGATACACTGGATTCTTCACAATACAGATAGTACTCTCATTATCAATGTTGATAAGAGTATTCTTGAAATTAAATCCATAGTCCAAAAGCTGATTTTGCATCCAAAGCACTTGTCCACAACAACTTGCAGCTGCAACATATTCTGCTTCAGTAGATGAGGTTGCTGCAATTGTTTGTTTCTTACATTGCCATGAAACTAATCTTCTTCCAAGATATTGGCATCCACCAGTGGTTGATCTTCTATCAAAGTTATCTCTAGCATAGTCACTATCTAAAAAAGCTTGCAAGTGAAAAGGTGACTCCTTAGGATACCACAATCCTAATTTAGGTTGATACTTGAGATAAGCAAAGATCCTTTGAACAGCATTCATGTGTGAAACCTTGGGTGAAACTTGATATCTTGCTCATAAACAGACTGCAAACATGATATCAGGTCTTGAGGCAGTTAAGTACATGAGACACCCAACCATTGATCTGTAAAGCTTGACTTCCACTGGTTTTCCATCTTCATCCTTTCCAAGTGAGTTTGAGGATTTAATAGGTGTAGTGACTGGCTTGATAGAATTGAGGATAAACTTCTTAAGAATGTCAGTGACATACTTATCTTGGCTTATGAAAATACCAGTACTTGTCTGTTTAACTTGAAGCCCCAAAAAGAAAGTCAACTCACCCATTGAACTCATCTGAAATTCTTTTTGCGTAAGTTCTTCAAACTCTTTCACCATGGATTGTTTTGTAGCACCAAAAATAATATCATCCACATATACTTGAACTAGCATGATATCCTTTTTGTCTCTCTTAATGAACAAAGTCTTATCAATGGCTCCTCTCCTATAGCCATATTGTAAAAGAAAATTTGAAAGTCTTTCATACCAAGCTCTAGGGGCTTGATGAAGACCATATAGTGCTTTAACAACTTTGTAGACTTTGTTTGGATGTTCAGGATCTTCAAAACCAGGAGGTTGTTTGACATAAACCTCTTCTGTAATTTTGCCATAAAGAAAGGCACTCTTGACATCCATTTGATAAACTGGAAATCTCATATAAGAGGCAAAAGCAAGAAATAATCTTATAGCTTCAATTCTCGCTACAGGAGCAAAGACTTCATTATAATCAACTCCTTCTTCTTGTCTGTAACCTTGGGCAACCAGTCTTGCCTTGTTTTTGATGACATTACCTCTTTCATCTCTTTTGACTCTGAACACCCATCTTGTACCAATTACCTTCATGCCATCAGGTAAATCACAAAAGACCCAAACTTCTTGAAGTTTAAACTGTAGAAGTTCTTCTTGCATAGCTTCAACCCAGCTTTCTTTGGATAAAGCTTGCTTTATGTTCTTGGGTTCTTCTTGAGAGATGAAACAATCAAATAAACAAGTCTGTTGATCTTTATGATTCAACCTGTTCTGTTTATAGACAAAGCTAAGTAAAGCATTTTGAGGTTTAGTCATGCTTTTAGCTTTTGATCTTGTAAGAACACCAGAAGTAGGAGAACCAATAATCTTGTTTGTAGGATGATTCTTATGTACTCTTGAAGTGTGAGTTGTTGGTACAGTAAGATCATCTTCCAAATTTGTTTGATCAGGACCTTGTTCACCAAAAATTCCTTCATCTTGCAACTCATCATCTGATTCTTCAAATGGAGGCATGGATGAACCAGGACAATCTTCAGTATTTGTCCAAGTATTTGACTTGATTCCCCTAGAAGTACCTTCATCTTGAGTAGCAGTACTTTGATCCAAAGTACTGGGATCCAAAGTGCTGTTATCCAAAGTTCTGTCAGATGAATTATTAGATTTTTCCTTTGTCTTCTCTGCTTCATAAGCTCGTCTTTGTTCATCCTCATCGGACTTTGCAAGTGTTTCTTCAAAAAGCATCCTATTGAGTTCATCTTGAATGGCTTGATCTTCATCAGAGATTATTGGAGTTGAATCATCAGTATCTTTCTTATCATCAGCAGTACCTTGGTTTTTATTGACAGTACTTTGTTCTATGTCAGCATCTGTAGAACTAGCATTGACACCATGAACTATGAACTGTGAATTGTCTTCTTCTGAAAGGACAAATTGATTCTCCCCCTTAACAGGTACATAGTTCATAGAAGGAGTCAATATATCAAGGTCAAACATCCAATCAGGACCTTTACCTTTCTGGTTTGGTAGATCTTCAAGGAATTCAACATGAAGACAGTCTTGAACCTTCTTTGTAACTTTGTTATACACCCAAAAACCTTTACTGTTTGTAGAATAACCCAAGAGATATCCTTCCTCAGACTTGCCATCAAATTTTCCCAAAAATAGTAAGAGGACATCCAAAAGGCTTCATAAAGTTGATACTAGGTTTTCTGCCCATCAATAATTCATAGGGTGTCTTCATTTGAGGTTTGGTGATAGAAACTCTATTCAAAATATAGCAAGCAGCACTTACTGCTTCAGCCCAAAACTGAATAGGTAAGAGTGAGTCTGCAAGCATAGTTCTTGCTACTTCTATCAAAGTTCTGTTCTTTCTTTCTGCAACTCCATTCTGCTGAGGAGTTCTTGCAATACTGAATTCCCTCTTGATCCCCTTGTTAGTACAAAAGTCATCCATAAGTTTGTTCTTGAACTCAGTCCCATTGTCACATCTAATACCTCTAACCTTGTGTCTTAACTGATTTTCCAAGGAGATGATTAAATCATGAATGGCATCAAATGTCTCATCTTTAAATCCCAAGAAAAATACCCAACTAAAACGACTGCAATCATCTGTGACAACTAAGCAGTACTTCTTCTTGTTGAGGCTTGAAACAGAAACAGGTCCAAAAAGATCCATATGCAATAGCTCCAAAGGTTCTCTTACAGTTCTTTCCTCAAGCTTCTTACAGGAAGCTTTATGTTGTTTACCCTTCTTGCAGGCCAAGCATGATTGATCAGTCTTGAAAGTTTTGGAAGGTAAACCTCGAACTAGATTGCCTCTGACTAACTTGTTGATGTTCTTGAAATTCACATGACCTAGTCTTCTGTGCCATAGATGTGCTTCTTCAACTGATGCTTTAGCTACTAAACATGTAAATTTCTCAGTAGCTAAGATATTCTTCATATCAATGTTGTACACATCATTGGTCCTTGGTGCCCTCAAGACCACTAATTCTTCAGCTTCAAACTTGAATTCAGGTGAGAGAATTAAACATTCTGTATCAGTGAACAAGACAGGGTACGGTACTTCTTGTCACAGATCTGAGAAACTGATAGTAAATTGAACTTGAGCTCCTTCACATAGCTAACATTCTCAAAGTCAATCTTTCCAGTCTTGATAGTTCCTTTGCCTGTAATTCTCCCTCCAGTAGCATCATCCCCAAATGCAACTTTTCCTCCAAAAAATGGCTTAAAATCAGACAGAATCTCCTTTTCTCCTGTCATGCTTCCAGAGCAACCACTATCAATAATCAAATGATTTTTAAGTTCCTCTTCTGGGTTGCCCTGCACAAAGATAAGAAAGTTAGTTTCTTTTAGGAACCCAAGCCATTACTGACTTGTGTTCCCCTTGTGGAGTCACATACTTAAAGTCTTTAAGTATGTAATTCCCACTATCTTTTAAAACATGATCAATTACTTTCTTTTGTTCAAAAACTGGATCTTTGTTAGAAAAAAAACTTTCTTTTACAACAACATGTTCTTTTCCACCCACACTTTCTGAAAGTACTTGTTTGTCCCCAGCAGTACTTTACTTTTTGGCCCACATAGTTTTAACTTTTTGGATTGAGGTCTGTGGTTTAGGTACTCTTTTGTAAGGCCTCTTAGATGTAGGAAAATTGGTATCATGGCCAGGAGCTCGTTTTGAAACATTTGGTCTTGCATGAGCAGTACCTTGATTAGGTGAAAATCTCCTAACAGTACCTTGAGAGAATACTGTTTGTGTCTTACCAGTACCTTGAAAAGAATGACCTGAAGGTACTGGTTGTTTAGAAAAAGTTCTTTTCTGTTGAGGGTACCTATATGATTTAGTGAAATTACTATGGTTGACCCTTCTAGAATAATTCCAAACAGGTTTGGGTTAAGCTGGTTTAGTTTCTGTAGGCCTATGTTGTGCAGATCTGGTCTTTGGGTATGATCTTAAGTAATTTGAATGTAAGGTACAATCTTTTATCAAATGATTAGGACTATAACAAACAAAACACAATTTTTGATTCATTAACCCAAATCCAGATATTTGAGGGTTATAGCCAAGACCAGTGTGACCTCTAGGTGAATAATGAGAAGAGTTTCTAAAGGTAGCAGTATGTTGGAACAAATTATTTGAAGGAACTGCTGAGTGACTAGCAGTCCTTTGATTAAAGTGAGAAAATACTGCTGGTTTTGAAAAAGGTTTAGAGAAACTCTTATCATTGATATGATTTCCTGATTCCCTAGTATTCCCATGATTCTTAAGAATCTCAACTTTGACTTCTGGTTTACTTGAATCAGATTGACCCTTAAGTTTATTCCTAAACTCTAGACTGTCTACCCCAAAATAACCTTGTGTCTTAATTGATTTTCCAGGGAGATGATTAAATCATGAATGGCATCAAATGCCTCATCTTTAAATCCCAAGAAAAAGACCCAACTAAAACGACTGCAATCATCTGTGACAACTAAGCAATAATTCTTCTTGTTGAGGCTTGAAACAGAAACATGTCCAAAAAGATCCATATGCAACAGCTCCAAAGGTTCTCTTACAGTTTTTTCCTCAAGCTTCTTACAGGAAGCTTTATGTTGTTTACCCTTCTTGCAAGCCAAGCAAGATTGATCAGTCTTGAAAGTTTTGGAAGGTAAACCTCGAACTAGATTGCCTCTGACTAAATTGTTGATGTTCTTGAAATTCACATGACCTAGTCTTCTGTGCCATAGATGTGCTTCTTCAACTGATGCTTTAGCTACTAAACATGTAACATACTCAGTAGCTAAGATATTCTTCATATCAATGCTGTACACATCATTGGTCCTTGGTGCCCTTAAGACCACTAATTCTTCAGCTTCAAACTTGAATTCAGGTGAGAGAATTAAACATTCTGTATCAGTGAACAAGACAAGGTACTTCTTGTCACAAATCTGAGAAACTGATAGTAAATTGAACTTGAGCTCCTTCACATAGCTAACATTCTCAAAGTCAATCTTTCCAGTCTTGATAGTTCCCTTGCCAGTAATTCTCCCTCCAGTAGCATCATCCCCATATGCGACCTTTCCTCCAAAAAATGGCTTAAAATCTGACAGAATATCCTTTTCTCCTGTCATGCTTCCAGAGCAACCACTATCAACAATCAAATGATCTTTAAGTTCCTCTTCTGGGTTGCCCTGCACAAAGATAAAAAAGTTAGTTTCTTTTAGGAACCCAAGCCATTACTGACTTGTGTTCCCCTTGTGGAGTCACATACTTAAAATCTTTAAGTATGTAATTCCCACTATCTTTTAAAAAATGATCAATCACTTTCTTTTGTTCAAAAACTTTATCTTTGTTAGAAAAACAACTTTCTTTTACAACAGCATGTTCTTTTCCACCCACACTTTCTGAAAGTACTGGTTTGTCCCCAGCAGTACTTTCCTTTTTGACCCACATAGTTTTAACCTTTTGGATTGAGGTCTGTGGTTTAGGTACTCTATTGTAAGGCCTCTTTGATTTAGAAAAATTGGTATCATGGCCAGGAGCTCGTTTTGAAAGATTTGGTCTTGCATGAGCAGTACCTTGATTAGGTGAAAATCTCCTAACAGTACCTTGAGAGAATACTGTTTGTGGGTTACCAGTACCTTGAAAAGAATGACCTGAAGGTACTGGTTGTTTAGAAAAAGTTCTTTTCTGTTGAGGATACTTATATGATTTCGTAAAATTACTATGGTTGACCCTTCTAGAATAATTCCAAACAGGTTTTGGTGAAGCTGGTTTAGTTTCTGTAGGCCTATGTTGTGCAGATTTGGTCTTTGGGTACTGACTTAAGTAATTTGAATGTAAGTTACAATCTTTTATAAAATGATTAGGACTATAACAAACAAAACATAATTTTTGATTCATTGACCCAAATCCAGATCTTTGAGGGTTATAGCCAAGACCAGTGTGACCTCTAGGTGAATAATGAGAAGAGTTTCTAAAGGTAGCAGTATGTTGGAAAGAATTATTTGAAGGAACTGCCGAGTGACTAGCAGTCCTTTGATTAAAGTGAGAACATACTGCTGGTTTTGAAAAAGGTTTAGAAAAACTCTTATCATTGAAATTATTCCCTGATCCCCTAGTATTCCCATGATTCTTAAAAATCTCAACTTTGACTTCAGGTTTACTTGAATTAGATTGACCCTTAAGTTTATTCCTAAACTCTAGACTGTCTACCCCAAAACAAGAAACATCCTTCCTAGGTGGTTGAAATTGCAGTGGTAGGAGGAACAGTATGATACCCTTCATCTTTCTTAAATTCAGGAGGTGTTGGGCTTATGGGTTCCTCATCACTAGATGTGTTTTCCTCTGAACAAGTTTCAAATTCACTAGTTGAGAGTTCTTCTGACTTGACTTCTTCCTTAGAACTAGGTGTGGTCTCATCTGAGCTACTATATTCAACACCATAACCTAGACCAGTTGTAATACTTGCTCTTCTTTGTTTTTCACAGAAACTTACATGAGAAAGACCAGCTTTGTTCCAACTCTTACGTTTTTCTAACAAATCATCTCTTTCCTTAGTTATCTTTTCTAACTCAGACACCTTACATCCTAACTTCCATTCACTTAACTTTAACTGATAGTCATGTTGTTGGTTTTCAGCCCAAGCTACTTCATTATTTTCATGTGTAATTATTTTAGCTTCTAAGGACTCTAAGGT
>LBNU01002527.1:92542-103613 GCA_014162995.1 Artemisia annua
GGATTATTTTTAAACTTTCATTTTATTTCTTTAATTTTTTTTGTACTTACTGCTGTCGTATGTATTGTTGGCTGATACAAACGATAACAGCGCATCTGTTTCGCAGATGCCGGCATCATTGCGTTTTAATTTTATAAAAATACAACGCGTTTAATAATTCGATTGCGACGTATGCTTTTCCCCAAGAACGACGTATTCATGTTTTTAATAAGAATTTTTAGAACCCCTAACGCCATGCGACGCATCTGGTTTTTTTACAGATACGGCGTAATTAATATTATTAAAGAACAGTTTTCGAATTAATTAAACAAAAGCGACGCATCAATTTATCCGATACGGCCGCAGTCTAAAATGAATCAAAAATCTTTAATATTTTGAAACGTAACGAAAATACGGCGCATTAGCTTCTGCTTATGTTGGCGCATTTAATTTTTTATAAATATAACCGATTTTTTGATATTTAACCGGTACGGCGCATTCTAATTCAAAAGCGGCGTATCTATTTTCTAAATAAAAGTCTGATTTAATTTTAACGTAATAAGATACGGCGTATCCTCTTTCAAGGATACGGCGCATCGTCTGCAGATATCAGCAACTTTTATTCTTAATATTCGTTTCGTAATTTATCAATTTCTCTTCCAGCGAACAAATCCTACTGACGATTTTACCTATGATGACAGGTATTACTATGGAAGATTTATCAATGAACGAATATCTTGCTATGAAGCACAAGGTGAATGAGCATTGTGAAAGATCCCGCACCAAGAACCTGTTGATTCTGGAAAGTTAATTTGAGTGAGTTCCGAGCAATATGCGTTACTGAAAGCTCAGCATTGAAGAAAGAACTACTACTCTCGGATTCACTAAATAACTTCAATGATATTGCTTGCAACTTGCCGATGATCCATGCTTTGCTCAATTCCAAATCTCCATCCAACATACCTATTTGCACATCGGAGATTTATGAAGATGTCAACTTCAATATACTAACGATTGATGCTGTTAGCTTTGTATTTTTTATATATAAAGTGTCGGTCATTAAAGTCTTATGTCATGTAATAGGTTGCGTTAGAAAGCGTTTCAAAAGTTATATGTTCAAGTTAGCATAAACTAGGAAGTTCAAGGGCTAAACATGTCAAAGCCTAAATCTAATATTCCTAGTGCTTTATATTGTATTGTAAGCCTCATTCTTGAGGTTGAGCTTCATCATCAATAACACACATAGTTCTTATTTTTCTTAATGAAGTCTCCACTCTCTCTCTCTACTCTCTCTCTAGAATAAGCTAATAAGTTGTGAAATAAGTTGTTATCCAAGGTCCTACAAGTGGTATCAATCGCCAAGGGATAGATTTAGGTTGTTTTAGATTCATTTGGGTTGTGTTTTGTATCGTTTGGGTTGTTCTTTAGGCTCGTTAGGTTGAGTTTTGTACTCGTTGGGTTTTATTTTCGTGTAGTAACGGTTTAGAAATCATTAGAATTCATAAAACTCTACGTTTATACTCGTTTGGTTTTAAAAAAATTTGCTCAGTACGTTATTTTTGGGGTATTTGCGAGTTGAAAATTTTTTGGGGTATTTGCGAGTATACTTTTTGGGGTATTTGCGAGTAAGGTTTTCTGGGTAATTGCGAGTAAGAAATTTTTGGTGTCTTGCGAGTAGCATCTATCTTTTGCGAGTATCAAGATTGGCGAGTAAGCCTGGTTACCTTATCGATTTTGCGAGTAAGGTTCAAAGTTGCGAGTAAGCTACTACTTGCGAGTATCTTGTTAAGATTTAAATTTTGGTAACACGTTGAAAATTTTGACCAAAAATTCAAATTTTTAGGCCTAAATTCAAATTTTTTCGATAAAATTTGGCGTCAAAATTTTTAAAACTCAAATTTTTCGTGCAACCTNCACACAACATCATCACAATTGATGTTGTTTGAGGGTTGTGAAGTGGTAGTAGACACAGTTGACTAAACATCACCAAAAGTACTTTGAACTAGATAAGCAGTACTTTTAGTGGAAGAACTACTTGTCTTGGCAGGAGACACAAAAGCAATATTGTTGGTTGATGAACCTGATTTACCATTCATCTCATGCTCATACACCTTCAAGTTGTTGTATAAATCATCAAAGTCCATAGTAGCCAAATCAGGTTGACCTCTGATCATAGTAGCAATTACATGCCAGATAGATGGCAAACTCCTTAGGAACTTCAAGTTTGCATCTTTAGTCGAGACTTCTACACCATGTATCTCTAGCATTCTAAGAAGATTTTGAAATCTCTCATAGGCAGCATCAAGTCCTTCTCTTTCTCCAACAGCAAAGGTTTCAAACTGCTGCTTCAACAAACTTTTGTGCATCTTCTTGGAAGCATCATTACCTCAAAATCTAGTTTTGATAGCAGCCCACAGTTGTTTAGCATCCTTAGCATTATAAAACTTCAATAGGTGGCCATCAGGGATAGCAGACATCAGTATGTTGAGAGCTTTGTCTTGATTCCTCTTTACAGTTGCAGAGAGTTGTTGCTGAGGTAGTTTAGGCTGTCCAGGAACAACTTTAGGTTCTTCTATAACTTGATTGCCATTGACAATGATATCCCAAAGTGTAGAGTCAGTAATAGCAATGTACTGCCTCATCTTCATGCTCCAGAGATCATACTCTCCCTTCTTGACTATGGGAATTCTAACAGTGGTGATGGATGGCATAGGTGTAGGTTCAGGTTGAGACATCTTGTACGGTGTATTAAAAAAAATCGACTTGAATTAGGGTTTAGGGTTTCTTCTTAATCAGAGTTTCCACACAAGCTCTGATACCACTTGTTGGATCGTTATACTCTGACCAAACTACTTTATTATAGCTTGTCTAAGGTTTAGCAGTCTTGGATAAATCCTAAACTACTAATGATGAAACACTGAATTACTCTATTAAGTATGCGGAATTACTTAACAAAGCTAAGAAGAATTAGTAACAACTTCAACACTTTTATTAACCAAACTTTGAACCTGCTAATTGTACAGATTCACAAACAACCCTAATATAGCTAATATCAAACTTTAGATTTTCTCTAAAAGTATTCGTAAGTGTATCTAATAATGACCTAGGGATCCTTTTATAGGCACAAGGAAAACCTTAGTCGGTTTACAATACTTGAACGACAAGTATACAAACTCTAACTTTAGAATATTCTAGATTATACATAATATTCCTAATCTAATCTTCAGTCTTTATCTTCAAACAGTACTTTGACTTTATCCAACGGGCAGTACTTTGATCATGAGCAGTACTTTGACTTTAAAACTTCAACAGCACTTTGATGTCCAGTAGTACTTTGATCTTTATACCCCAACACTTGTTATGACCCCTCCCTTTTATACATTGGCTCTGTGGTTGATGTATTTCATTGGTATTGTGATCCTATTGATTTCGTTTGACCCTTATGGTAAGATATTGACATAACCCGTTCCTTAACTTTTTGTGACCTTAGCCTTTGGACCCTTTTAAACTTTAAAAGTTCTTTTGGGATATTTTAACAGGATGGGAAAACCCTTTTCCTTAATTATAATATGGAAATGTTTTAAGGAGAAACTATTTTATGACGATGCTTCTAGCATGATTTAAGACCACTTTTATATGGGATTTTACAAATTCATGAAGACCACTTTTAAAGAATATCTTATGATAAACTTCAATTAAAGATCACTTTTATAAATGCTATCTGTTAGGGAATTCCTTTTTAAATGAACCTTTGATACAAACCTTTTTAAATTGATTGAACTACGAACCTTTAAAATAAGTAATATGAGCCTACTAAATTGAACCTTTGCTTTTAACTTTCATTATGACCCTTTAATTATGAACCATGGGATTTTTAACTTTGGATGTCTTGAAGACTTAGAGGCTAACCAAACTTTGACCTTGTTTGTTGACCCTCAGTTTTATACTCCTTCAACAAGAGTGTTCTACTTTGTCTCTCTTGTGACTTATATCTCTATCTCTCTTTTGTAAACTCCTATCTTATTTTGGACTCATAATATGTTTCGGTCTCATAAATCGTACCTTTGATATTGCACCTTTGACATGATTCTCACCTATGTGGACCTTTGGTACATTTGGACCTTTGGGTACTTTTGAAACTTTTGGGATATTGAACCTTGAAAATTGGGACCTTTGATATTGGCATTGATATTACCAGAACCATTGATAATGAACCTTGATTATTTGATCATGATATTGATTTGACAATTGATTTAAATTCTGGTTACTTTTGACCCTTTAGTAATTACCCATGCATTATTATCTGTTCCCAGTTGTAGAACCGTAGAGGGGGGTGAATACGGTCTTTTCGGCTTCTTCGAAGTTTAACGACTTCAAGCCTCAAAGATCAACAAGTGGTTGTACAACAAATCCAAAAACCACAATCACAACCAATGTATATAAAACATGTAAAGAGACACCATGATATATACTAGTTCGGGATGGGGGGTTTATACCATCCGTACGTCCAGTTGCGAATCCACGACATGATAATATTCACTAGTATAATCCTTTCAGTGGACTACAAACCGTTAAATTCACTCCACCGATATTCCCTAATATCGATGCTCACAAAGGAGTTACTCCCACGGTATTCTGCCCTCGGAAACCACCCGAAAGAATCTCGTGATTCGACTTCACCTAAGGGTCACCAAGACCACTACCAAGACTTCCCACCGGAAGTATCAAACCCCAACTAGATCCCCAATGATCTAGGCTTGGTGACCAAGACACAAGACTTCCCTTACAAGCAATTAAATGATTGAATGTTGTTTCTTTGAACCAAGTCCTAACCAAACCTAGTGACTCGATTCTAATAGAAAGGGTATAGGAAAGAAGACCCTTGATGAGTGGTTTTGTGACCTTACAACAGGTTTTACCTCTCAAGGGATCTCAAGAGGCTTACAACCCCACCAGGCAGTGTACCTGACCGATGTAGTATAGGATAGTGGTAAGTACGGGGGATTGATCGTTCTCTCACAGAGAATAGTGTTCGTTAGGATAGAAAAACTACTCTAATAGGTCTAAGGGTGAAAGAAGATTCTTTTTGTATTTTTATATTTTTAGGAAAAGCAAGTAAAATCTCGGTTTTGAAGGAGTGGGCGGAATTATTTGCTAGTCAACTAACCCAAAATTACTACTATTGCAAAAGAAAATAAAATAACAAAACTATTTGGTTGTGAAAACAATATGGAGAAAAGTTGTGTTTACTTAGACTTCATTACTCCCTAACTATCTTTTACCGGTTAATTGATATGTATGTTACTTGTGTGGATGAAGGGTGTATTCCTAATAACTCATGGAGTGGCATACATATCTCTCCAATTCTATGAGCTCTTATCTCCTCCTATGCCATGCACGGCACAACCATAGGGATTGTAAACAGTGGCTCATGCGTTAAATACTACCTTAATAGCCTAGTATGCCTTGGCTACATGTTTCCCAAGACGTTCAAGCACGTTACCATAAAGGAGGTTGGCCAGTTTTCTTGAGCCTAACATTGATGGAACAATCATCCCAACAAACAACAACACATCAATTAACCAATAATTAATAGTTAGGTTTCATTAGATCTAAGCAAACACAAGAGAATTTAGCTACACATGTTAATTAAAAGACAAGCAAAAGAGATAATCAACCAACACATAGACATATTGATTGAATTAAAGTGAAGACTTATCTTTAATTAAGCATGAGGGTTCCAAGGGTTGGAAACCCTCGAAAGAACAGAAAATTCATCTAGGGTTTGGTGCCAAAAGTTCTCCACACAGTTCCACACTAATGAATGAAAAATAGAAAACTATATATAGACTTTTACACTCTGACGGCGTCAAGTTATAGGGTCTGACGCCGTCAACCCGCCGCCATAAGGTTTCTCGGATGGCCTAGATCTACTTCTGACGCCATCACCCTTTGTTGCCTTCTGGGCCGTCACTCTTTAAATTACAACCTGACGGCCTACCACCAATAACACCTGACGGCGTCAGGTGTAAAATTCCAAATTCTTTCTGGCCCGTCATTTGAAAATTGGTTTTCACTCTTTTGTCAATGCTTGCTGACGGCGTCACTTTGTGACTCTGACGCCGTCAGGTAGTAATTCCAGCTTCTTTTGAGACTTTGTCGTTTTCTTCACTTTAATGCTCCAAAAACGTCCAAATATGCATGTTTTCCAGAATTTTTCTCAAAAGTACCTAAAATGACAAAAGGAACGATTTAGGGCAATATTTGATCGCATTTATAGGAATTAAGGCTTAAATAACCCCTTAAAAGTGTAACACTTTTCGTCTCATCAACCCTCGACACAATCACAAGAGTGGATTAGGTTCTTGTGATTCTTCCCTTGCAAGGAGATGTGTTCTTTCAAAGATGTTAGTGTGAAAACTAAGAACACAAGAGAGAATTAGAGGATTAGAGAGAAAGAATTTAGAGAGAAAGAATAATGGCAAGAGGTAAGGAATACAAGAGGCAAGGGGGGTATTTATAGGCCAAGACCCAAACTTGGGAAAAATTTACCGAGGCTGGCGCGTCACCCGCGCGTCAACGCGCGGGCAGCGCGCCAGGACTCTGTCTCAAGTTTTCTCAAAACTTGGGTGTTGGTCCTTGTAAATACCTATCCTTGCTAAACCCCCAATTGTACTTCACACTAAACCTTAACATTAATCAATCTAAAGGTTACCACACGCAAATAGCCAATTTGAAGAATGTTATTGTCATGTGTTTAAAGAAAACCAATACCAGGGTAGAAGAGGGTAGAAAGGGTAATTGTGGTAGGGGTAGAAATCGGTATTCCTCACATGGTCGCATAAATAGAGAAGGAGAATATGCCATGGGATATTCCTCCATAGGGCAGAAGTGTGTGAGGTTTGGGGTTGAAAGTAACGATGGTTAGGTTGGTTAGAGAACCACCAAGTTAGGTTAAGGTAACCATGGTTGGGTTAGAGATAGAATATTCCAAAGGTATATTCCTTTGCTTGGGGGGAAAGAATGTGATGGATGGTTGAGATAGTTTTGTTTGAATTGGATGGTGGAGATCAAAGGGAGCCTCCTTTGGTTTTCAAATAATTCCCATGTGTTGAATATGGAGGGTTGAGATGTGTTGTAAGGAAATGGATGGTTGAGATGTAAAGTGTGTAAGGGAATATGTAAGAGCATAAGAGATTGTGTAAGAGAATATATGAGTTGGATATGGTAAGATATGGTGAGTTGGCTAGTGTGTGTAGAGAGGAGATGGTTGTGAGAGTAGTGTGTGTATTTTGAAATCAAGTGTGTGTACACAAGGTGTATAAGTGTGTGTATAAATTTTGTATGGGAAGTTGATAGATTGAGAGAATATTGTGTGTGAGATGGAGGGAGACAAAAGGTACACATTGTAAGCAATGTGTAAGGGAATATTGTAAGAGAATGTTGGGAATGATTTTGGGAAGGATTGTGGGAGATTTGGTGTAGTTGTCTTTTTGTAAATAAGATTAAGAAATTAAGACATAATCTTATTGTCATTAAGAAGAAAGTGTTTAGATAATTAAGATTATGAGTTGAGAAATTCATAGGTTACTTATAAGTTCAAGTAACATAACGTCGAGAATCCATAGTTTCATATCTCGTGACTTTCCACGACTCGACGTTCTCAACTAATACCTTGGTTCAAACAAGTTAAGTGCTTTGCCTTGATGTAAAGCATAACCCATGCGGGAAAGGATGCGTTTACGCAAAGAGACCTTGGACTTAGTTTGACCAATAAGGGAGTAAACCCGTTACGTGATTAGAGAAGACATAAGCACGGGATATGAGAATATGGATGCTTTCACGTGATGTTACGTGAAATATATAAGCTCCCTAAGCTTAGAAAAGCCTTGGCTAGAGGCGAGAGTTAGAAAACATGAGTTGGTGTTTTCCCGTAACTGGTGTTTTAATTTAAAAGTTGGATCTCTCTAATCCCAAAACTCGTTTCGAGTGTTCTCAATCAAGCACATAACATATTCATACCTGAATTGAAAGATCCACATTTGTAGGGTAAGGGGGAAGCCGACTTTCAAAATTCGTCCCGAACTATACAGTAGCCCCGCGCGCTGCTGGCGCGTCGGCGCGCGGGCAGCGCGTCAGGTGCAGTTATGGAGACTGGAGCATTTTGGCTAACGTTCGAGATTTTATGTGTTTCGAAGGTTTATTTTTCATCATTAAAACATAAGGAGACCTCGAAAATGTTGCCTCAACAATCTCCCCCTTTTTGATGATGACAAATAAATTCCGAAAGCAAATAAAATTACAAATCATAGCGAAGATAAGAAGCGCCTTTGATGTAGCTTACGTCTTGACCTTGCTTTGTAATTTGGTGAAGCCATTTTCTTTAACTTGAACATGTCTTCACACTCTTGCTTTCTTTCTCCCCCTTTTGTCGAATCAAAAAGGCGGGACTTCCAATCAAGCCAGGTTTCGAACTTGGGCTTGTGGGATAAATAAAGAAGCTTGTATATGCACCCGAACATGCTCCTCCTTGAACATAGCTCCCCCTAGATCGTTGCTCCCCCTTGTTCCAAGGCGGGGATCCATGGGTCAAGGGCCTCACCTTTGCGGTGGCCTAGCTACATAAGACACACAACGCGCAACAACCAAACAATCCTCACATGTGGAAGTCCAAAATGGGTTAGGTTACCATTTGGATACTTGCAACATGGGTTAGTCTAAGCATGGCATCACATATAAATTTACGCACAATACATCAGAAGTTACGCATCTAATACATATCCAAAGCATTATATCCGAAAGGTTGATAAACACAAGCATAGCATCATCACATTGTTATTCATAGAACAAGTTTATCAATCATGCATACACATATCACATACACAAGTGAGCATAACACATATTCATATTAAAGCACATAGTTTCACATATAATCACTTTAAGAGTGCAAGCAAGGCCTAAATGTTCAAGGTGAGATGATATAGATATCCAATTACCTTTAATTTGTGACATCTACACAAAATCCTATCATTATATGAATGCAACTTTGAGTGCATTACGTTGACATGTTTAGTGCAATATTTGAACCAACAATATGAGTATGATCATATATATCCTAAGGTGAGGAGATTTATTAAAAATCTAGATTGTATACAATCCAATCCAAAACATGAGGAGGTATAATAAGTATATACGCAAGGTAATCAAACTCAATACATTAATAATGGCAATTATATGAATGACCTAAACACAAGTTACTTCCTAGTTTGAAGTGATGGCAAAAAGGGGAGTCCTAAGTGAGTGAATAAAACCATGTATTACCCTCCCCTAGATTAATACAACCTTTCATAGAAAAAGCCTATATGATGTAAAGGCGACCTCAAAACAACAACATTTTCAACTTCTTGGTAATTAAATTAATTTTAACCCCTATCAAAACTTTCACATAATTTTTAGCACATAATTTAACCAAGCTTTAAGAGTTTGGTAAAGATCAAGCAAGCATTATCTTTAACAAACATGCAAACAATTAGCATGTTGGCAATATGCATGAAATCAACTAGCATCATGGCAAGTGGGCACATAAACAAATAATATCAAAACATATTACTCATGCAAATACAATTAATCACAATGAGAATTAAGCATATAACCATAGCATCCATCTTATACTTGATCTTTAAGACAAGTAAACATAATGTCCATGTATTTTCAATTTATTATCATGACAAATAGGCATATAAGCGAATAACATTAAAACATATTCCACGTGCAAAAATGTGTTTTATATTACCATTTAATCATTATCACATGTAAGCACATAATCACATAACATCAACCAAAAAACAATTAATTATGGCAAGTAGCCATGTAATCAAATAGCATCAAAACATATTTCTCATGTAAGCACAAGCATATGGTATTTTAGAAAATAACATTGTAGGGAAGCACATAAGCAAGTAGTATTAAAACATGTTTTTCATGCAAGTATACTTTCCATATCATCGCTTAATAACATTAACAAGTAAGCATGTAACCACATAGTGTCTAGCCTATCATCAATTAATCATTATGACAAGAGAGCATAATATATCGCTAAGCATACCACTTAAATCATAAGTAGCAAAAGTCACATAATCACATACAAACAATCACTAGTAGGCATATACTCATCTATCACAAAAATCACTCAAGTATGTCATGCAACTATCAGTATGAAGTCTAGGATGATGTTCTTAAAAGTTTGGTAAGTGATATTTCCTTTTAGAAGTTTGACGGTATAATTGTTTGTAGAACCAAAATCAAGCCCAATCTAGGATATAATAACAATGATTGATTGCACAGCGGAATAATGATAAAGAACACAATCAAAGTTACCAAGGTTTTTCACTAATAATAATGATCCTCTATGGATCTAATAAAAGTTTTTCCCTAAAGTGTTTGTGAATGCCTCAATAATACAATGACCAATCTGTTCCTTTTATAGACAAGGAACCCTAATTACAATAAATAAAAATATCAATGCAGATCACTACCTAAAATAGCTCATGCATATCCTAACAAACAAATACTAAAGATACGGATTCACTAAATCCGTAGAAATATAATATCAGCAGAAACACTATGTCAGTAGAAACCATCTATAGCTTCAGCAGAAACGTTAGCTTCAGCAGATTCTTCAGCAGAATTATCTCTTAGCAGAATTCCCAACAATCCTCCCCTAATCTTGATGTTGACTGTGTTAACTTCAAGATTCCTGGACAAATCTTTGAACATATGAAACTTGAGGATTGTAACATAAGAAGTGTGCAGTAGAACATGAGAACTAGCAGCAACTTCTATAGCAGCAACTAGAAACCATCTATGAAGAACAAGATTCTAGTAGCAATTTGAACCTATCAGCAGCAACCAGAATCAGCAGCAACATGAGTAGATTTTATGAGCCTTTACCAAGTAACTACTCACTCTTGGGCTAGCTAGTCCTTCGGTGGAATTATGACATCACCCTGGTGAACTAGTTACCAGTTCAACACTTAGAACGTGAATCATCGGTGTGTTGAAATACCCTAATGATTTCTGGCAAATCATCACA
>LBNU01002527.1:105713-119962 GCA_014162995.1 Artemisia annua
CTAAAGTCCTTAAACCATGTTTATATGACTCAAGGTCTTTATAACACTCATTATATTTAGGTTTTAGTTCATCATATTGTTCTTTAAGCTCATTATATCTCAAACTACAACCAAAGACACAATTGTGTACCTGAGATGAGATGCCCATGAAGGCAAATTCTGCAGTATCACCTATAGTACAAGCTTCCTTGCTCATCTGCTTGGATTCAGCCTGTCCACCATACCTTGCTTTGATTGCCTCCCATATAGCACTTACATCATCCATATAATTGAAAGATGCTACATGATCAAAAGGAATAGATTTAAGCAAGGTAGTTCTTGCCTTTGATTCCCTTTGGACAGCAATGTGTTCAGCTGCCGTCGTTGGAGGAAGAATAAAGAGATTTCCATCGCGATCACTGCCAGTCCTTTTCGGACTGTTGCCATTTTGGATCACCTTCCAGATATTTATATCTTTGTTCGTGATCCAGTGTTCCATCTTCTTAGCCCAGACCTCGTACTCATAATCCATCAAATATGGAAACATTGCATCATCCATTTCATTATCAAATTGTGCCATTGTAAAAGGATGAAGAGAAGTTTGGTTGTGAGGTTTGTAGCAGTCTCGAACAAGATTTCACACCAGTAGTGACTTTAACAATGAGCAGCAGCAACAAAAATTAGCGTAGCAGTAGAATAGAAATAACGATCAGCAGCAATCAATAAAATATGGGTCCTTATGAAATCTGCTGTTCACACAGATACACAATCCACCAATTAACTTGTGAAGCTACCAGTATTAACTTCTTACTCGAGCAGACTTAAAAATGTAACCAGTACTTGCAGCAGAATTAACTTTTTATTTTTTACTTTACTCGTAACCAATATCCACACCACATATGCATGACCAATCCACGATTAATCAATAAAATAGTATAACTACTGGCAATCGATTTGTACAAATTAAATATCATGCTCCCATAAACCGACATATTGACCCACGATCAAATCATTAACTAATCATCAACTACAGCATCAACTAGCATCTTGAATTAAAGATATGCGATGATGTCACTGACCAATTAATTAAATACATACTAGCACCTCGTTATGATAATAACAATCTCAATAGTCGACAAGCATCAGTAGCATTAATTGTACATTAAAGGCTTTTAAGGTAATTAAAAGCTTTTAAGGTTAATAAGAGCCCCACAACCTTGAATGATATGATCGTTTATTGAAAATAACCCAACATTCATTGTTCTTTTATCACTGATCCATAATTCATTAATCGACCAATTAAATTCAAACAGTACGAGGTTACCTTCAGGGTACAACATGCAAAAGACGACAAGCATAATCAAGAAGCTTCAGTAAACCTTGTCAATTTATACGAGGTATGAATATCAATCACCCAATCAGATGCGTAGGGACCATGCACTCAGTAAACCTTCTTCGACAATAAATCATCTTCTTGTCGCCATAAAAATTTTCTTTTGACAACAACAACCTGCTGCATCGACAATAAAAACCTTGTAGATCCTAGATATCAAGAGCCACCCAGTCTGATACCAATTGTAGAACCAAAATCAAGCCCAATCTAGGATATAATAACAATGATTGATTGCACAGCGGAATAATGATAAAGAACACAATCAAAGTTACCAAGGTTTTTCACTAATAATAATGATCCTCTATGGATCTAATAAAAGTTTTTCCCTAAAGTGTTTGTGAATGCCTCAATAATACAATGACCATCTGTTCCTTTTATAGAAAAGGAACCCTAATTACATAATAAATAAAAATATCAATGCATATCACTACCTAAAATAGCTCATGCATATCCTAACAAACAAATACTAAAGATACGGATTCACTAAATCCGTAGAAATATAATATCAGCAGAAACACTATGTCAGCAGAAACCATCTATAGCTTCAGCAGAAACGTTAGCTTCAGCAGATTCTTCAGCAGAATTATCTCTTAGCAGAATTCCCAACATTGTTGGTTTGTTATTTCCCTTGATTTGAAACAACTTGCTTTTGTTTTAAGTTCCAAAAATCTCAATTCTTTTATTGGTGTTTTTGGTTTAAATTGGATTATCAAGAAACACAAGTTAGTTCCTATAATATGCATGCATGATACATCCTATTATAGTTGATTGTGTATATATATATATATATATATATATATATATATATATATATATATATATATATATATATATATATATATCCTTGATCATCATTTTGGAATTTAAATCATTTTATTTTCACACAATATAGATCCTACGTCTTATCATGAATGTACCAAGTGCAAGTATTTTCATGCAAGACATCCCAAGAGTGTGGTTGTTTGTACATAGAAATCAAGTGTATATTTTATTATTAGATACACAAACTAGATCCTATAAACCATCAAACATGTATAGAAAGTCAATATACAATGCATGATATTTCCGGTTTATAGTTTATTGTGTAGTACGTTGACATTGATAATCCTTATTTGTCACTTGCATCAACAAAATAAGTTTCTAAGACTTCGGATGAAATACTTAGTTTATCAAGTCTATTCATCGGGTATTTTAGTTTGTCATGCAAAGCCATACCAAATTCAATCCATGGGAATTCTCTTCAACTATGTAAATAGTTTGTATGTTTGCATAAATGTTTATCTTTTCTTTTCTACCCTAAAACACAAACCATGCCATATAAATTGAACAAGTAGAGTTAGATATAAAATCTTCAACACAAATGTAAGTTGTGATCCAAAATTTTATCTAATCTTGGTAATTTGACACAAGTGGCTTTCAATTCTAACAATCGTAATAGAATACATTGTGTCAAATTTTTTTGTCCATCACACATAGTATAGACATGTAGAATCTAGGATATTATCAATCAATGTTTGAATAATGAATTGATAGATATCTTTCCTCTCGGAAATCATGTATAAAAATTTCCTTTCATGCCTTCACATAAGTCCTAATCACATAAGCACATAAGCTCTAAGAGCACCTAAAGGACTTTGCAAAAGACTTCTAGACATCTTACTTTAATTAGAAAGATTGTTTTCCCATTTCTAAGTATTTGTTAGCTTGTTTTATGTTTAGAAATGCTTAATAGGGTTCTTAGATTATGATGTGTTCATGTTATGAATTTCGCAAGCACATAAATATATTTTCTAAGCACATAGCATGCAAGTTTAATCCCACTTTATGTTAATCGCCTTTAATTTTCTTAAGATCTCCTAAATTTCATGTTATGACAAAGTAAGCTAACTACCATCAAACAAATTCACATAGCATTTTTGACAACTAACATATAAAGCACTTAAAGATTCATAAGCATAAAGGAAAACTTATCTCGATTTTAATGGATGACTTTTGTTTCATGACCACGAGATAAAGATCCACCATTGAAGCTTAGACAACGGATGACCTTTCCTCAAAGTTACTTATGTACACTAAAACAATCTTCTACTTCGATCATGTGCATGGAGCTACCACTTTTAACAATCAAATATGTCGGTTCAAACTTATACCTAGCAAACATATAACTCAAAAACTTGGTCCCCAATGTTTGTTGTGTCCATTGTGGTTAGTATAAAACATTCCTAAGTTGAACATCCTCGGGTCTTGAAGTAGCACACTAAGTATTTCAAGAACATACCTTGAGAACATAGACCAATGATTATTTTGAAAATTACTTTGGTGTTGAAAACTTGGTCTAATGTTTTGATAAATGTTCAGTCTAAAATATCTTTGGTTTGGGTAGGAGTTGTCTCTTCTTTGAGATGAGATATATGGTTGATGAAGTGAAGACCTCCGGTTGTTGAATGAACTTTTTCTCTTTTGAAATGTAGATTGTTTGTGTAAGTTAGGTTTGTTTTGAAATGGACTTCTTTGGTTGTATAAAGTTGAAGGTCTTAAGTTAGGTGTTGGTAGAAGTGGTCTTTGGTCAACTCGAGTTTTAGTGTAACCAAGTCCATTACTTGAAACCGGTTTGTGAAATTGTTTTATGGTTTCATGATTCGCAATGGGTGCTTGAGTACCGTGAGTGTTTGAAAAATGAGTTTGAGGAATTACGGATTTTAACTTTACATGTTTAATTTCTTTTACAAACATGATTGGTTTGCTTTGACTCGTTGGAGTAGTTTCATGAATTATTAAAAATCCAAGACCTTCTTTATCTTGGGAAAATTTTTGTTGAATCGACATATTATCTAAAATGACACTACTCTTTTTGAATTTTGAAAAACTTAGATCTTCATCTTGAAGGTTAGACAAGTTGTTTTTCAAAGATTCAACCTAATGTGTAAGTTTTTCACAACTTAAGCAAGATTCAACCACCTTTTTACTTTTTCCAACTTTTATTGTCTCAATTTCAAGTTCAAGCTCCTTTGCTCTATTAGCAAGTTTATTTGTTTCTTGTTGCAAAATACGTTTCTCTCTAAGTAAAGCTTTTATCTCTTTAATCCAATCATTATTCATTTCTATGAGTTCAAAATTATTATTTTGTAAGTAATTAGCGTTTAATGTTTGGTTTGAACTAAAGGGCTTTAGATGTTCCTCTTGAGGACCAAACGCCATAGGACACGATTTCTTTCTTTCTTCATTATCTTCAATATCGCTATAGCTCCAAGTGTCTCCAAAATGAATCTTCGATTTTAATAGAAAGGGTATAGGAAAGAAGACCCTTGGCACAATCACAAGAGTGGATTAAGTTCTTGTGATTCTTCCCTTGCAAGGAGATATGTTCTTTCAAAGATGTTAGTGTGAAAACTAAGAACACAAGAGAGAATTAGAGGATTAGAGAGAAAGAATATAGAGAAAAAGAATAATAGCAAGAGGTAAGGAATACAAGAGGTAAGGGGGTATTTATAGGCCAAGACCCAAACTTGGGAAGAATTTACCGAGGCAGGCGCGTCACCCGCGCGTCAACGCGCAGGCAGCGCGCCAGGACTCTGTCTCAAGTTTTCCCAAAACTTGGGTGTTGGTCCTTGTAAATACATATCCTTGCTAAACCCCCAATTGTACTTCACACTAAACCTTAACATTAATCAATCTAAGGTTTACCAACTCAAATAGCCAATTTGGAAAATGTTTTGTGAAGTGTTTATAAGAAAACCAAATACCAAGGGTAGAAGAGTAGAAAGGGTAATTTGGTAGGGGTAGAAATGGTATTCCTCACATGGCATAATAGAGAAGAGAATATGCCATGGAATATTCCTCCATAGGGAAGAGTGTGTGAGGTTGGGTTAGAAAGTAACCATGGTTAGGTTATGTGTAGAGAACCAACCATAGTTAGGTTAGGGTAACCATGGTTGGGTTAGAGATAGAATATTCCAAAGGTATATTCCTTTGCTTGAGGGGAAAGAATGTGATGGATGGTTGAGATGGTTTTGTTTGAATTGGATGGTGGAGATCAAAGGGAGCCTCCTTGGGTTTTCAAATAATTCCCATGTGTTGAATATGGAGGGTTGAGATGTGTTGTAAGGAAATGGATGGTTGAGATGTAAAGTGTGTAAGGGAATATGTAAGAGCATAAGAGATTGTGTAAGAGAATATATGAGTTGGATATGGTAAGATATGGTGAGTTGGCTAGTGTGTGTAGAGAGGAGATGGTTGTGAGAGTAGTGTGTGTATTTTGAAATCAAGTGTGTGTACACAAGGTGTATAAGTGTGTGTATAAAGATTGTATGGGAAGTTGATAGATTGAGAGAATATTGTGTGTGAGATGGAGGGAGACAAAAGGTACACATTGTAAGGAATGTGTTGATACAAAAGTTGGGCGTTCCTTGTCTTGAGTACCAATTCAGTTGTAATACTTGAGACCTGCGTACGAAGAAAACAAAAAGACACCGTTAGGCTTATCGTGGGATTGTTTCCCACGATTATCCTCCGGCGTGAGAGTAAGTAATCGGTTTTTAGGGTTTTGTAGAAGAGTTAGGGATCTTATATCGTATCTTGAATGAGAGCCGAGATGCCCTATATATACACATACGAAACCTTATCGGTTTCGTGTTCCTCACTCTTCGGCGTGTCCGCCTATATCGGATATTTGATATATATCCCATAAATAAGAGATATCCAATATCCAAACTATAAATAACTTTGGGTTTGGGCCTTCGTGAGCCCAAACCATTGCCCTATTAGTCCACACGTGGTGGGCTTAAATGCTAGTGACGTCCAATAGTCGGGTTCGTGACCCGAATATAGACTATACGTCATCATGTCCCCCCATTCTAGTTTGCGCACGGTGAAATCGCGGATGCTAGACTATTAGTCATAGCGAAAAACGAGCCCCCCTACGTGGCGGATAAGTTTAAACATTTCCCGCCCAAAGGGATATTCTATGAATCTAGTCCATATAAGTCCAAAAAATCTTCCTCGAGAAATGTGGGAAAGTGAAAAAGATGTTGTACCCTGTGAGTTCTCAGCCACACGATGAAGGTGAGTGGAATCCACGTGTCAGTCATCCATGAGTATGGTAACCCTATATAAAGGGCAAATTACCTTTCACTGTGTGAATCATCGCAAAAAAACTACCATTTCCTCCATATCCAAAAAATCTTTCACAGCAGTCAAAAACGCACTACTCTTCAAAGGTATTAGCGCATGCGCATTAGTATAACAATGGTTCTTCAATTGTCTGACTTTACCTCTGATATCACCGAGGATGAGCTACGGCAGTTCGCCTCAGATTATTATATTCCTCACGCGTTGCACCCGGTAGTACCGGTGGCAACCGCGTCCATAGCCGACTTCCCTGAGGGTAAGGTGGGGGTATACGCGCGCTTTTTTGAATTCGCGAATCAGCGTGTGCCCCTTTCCTTATTCTTGTGTGATGTGCTTAATTATTATAGCTCCATATATCTCAGCTGCACTGTATAGGCGCAGCTAAAATACCCAATTTTGAGGTAAATTGCCGTCTCCTTGCAATAAATCCAACAATTCACTTTTCCACGCATTTTACCACTCAACGTGGTCAAACAGGTGGGTTACCTTTGCCAAACGCGCGGGGCGTTTGCAATGTTATTCAGAGAAATTGGACGCGCTCAGGAATTTGTGTGAATATTTTTTCTGGGTAAACGACGCGTTTTTCCCTTGGGATTTTACTTTTTATACCCAAGGGACTCTGCCTAAGGATGAGTGCCCAGCCCTCGGAACGTATAATGCAGAGGATGCGGATACTATTAATGCCAACCGTATCCTTATCCATGCGTATCCGGAAGAGTTCCTGGTGCATATGGGCATCAGTCGTAACTACTTCCAACCGGAGACGGAAGTGCCAACCTTCTTGGATGAGTATGGGAGGGGTGGGTGCTTGTCCTTCATTCTTCTCTTCTTTGTAGTGTAAGCGTTCTCTTCCCTCTGTAAGTTATGTAACTTATTTGCTGTTTGTTTGTTTGTTGCGCAGAGATGGATTTGTTTAGCGTTGTGCAGCTGGAGAAGACGAAGCTGGTGAAAGTGGGAGTGCGCCCACTGAGAGAAGGTGAGACGCCAATCTTGGCAGCTACCGCTGGGCGCACTATGGAGATTGCGTATCAGGAGCCTGTGGATTCTCCTTCCGTGGCATTACATGTCACGCTGGTGCAGAGTGTTCCCCATACTGTGAAACAGTCTCTCGAAGCAGCTGAGTCACACCACGATTCATCAAACAGTGTGCAGATTCTGGAGCCAAAGGAGATTGGCCAAGGCGTAAAGCGCAAGAGAGCGTCTTCTGGTGGTGATGGCGCAAGTTCCTCCAGGAGGAAACGCCATCTTATCACTGATGAGCCTGCGGAGGAAGATGTGTCCGCCACTGGTGCGGAGAAAGATGCTTCCAAGTCTCCTCCCCCCATGTAAGTAACATAATTTGCGTGTACTTAGAATTTCTTGACTTTTTCTCTATCTGTGTACTGTATTGATGCTATAAAGTAACATCTATCTTTTTTGACGCGCAGTGTGGAGCAAACTAAACCAACTGAGGATGCTGCTGATTCTACGCAGAAGTCGCCACCTAGGGCGAGCTTTGTGCAATCTGATGAACCTTCACAGAGGCGTGAAGAGACTAGGCCGAGGGCACTGGGTGATATGCCTATGGATAGGCTGGTGGAGGAGCTGGGTCGTGCTGCTGCGCATCAAGCTGCTTTGGTCACTCAACTAAAGACCAGGTATTCTGATGAGAGTAACCATTTGGCGAAGAAGGACGAAGAGATTGCGCTGTTAAAAGCGCAATTGGATAGTGCCCATGCAGCAATGGAGTCTTCTGATGCGTACGCTCGAAAGCTTGCAAATGAGAGGATGTCTCTCTGGGCCCAAGTAGATAAGGAGCGTACTGCCTTGAGTGAGTACAAGTCAAATTGTGTCTGGGCGCTGAAGTACATGGAGCAGAATAAAATCCAGCACTTTGCTCAATTGGATGACTTCCGAAAGGTTGTAGAGGAGTTGCTGCAGAAGTAGGAGGAGAAACTGCGCGGGTTGAGTGTGGAGTATGACGAAGAGTTGTACCCGCACCTAGTGTCTTCCATTGCCGAGCGCAGGTAATACTTTGATTCATTTTCTCCTTTTAATATTGCACATTCATTTCCTTTAAACTTGTTGTCTTATGATGTCATATTCGCAGGTGGCTGATCAGTCATGACCTGCGTTTGGCTGCGCTGAACACTTTGGAGTCCCAAGAGGTTAAGGGCGCATTTGGGTGTGTGGTGCAATGTGCACTTGCTCGTGGCAAGGCAGACGCCATCGAAGAGCTATGCGAGACCAAAGTGTTGACAGTGTCTCCCTCAGAAGTACATGGGTACAATGAGAGCGCCTTTGGTGAGCTTGTTGATGCCATGGAGAAGATGAAGCTACTAGAGCTTCCGCACATTGCCCGAATGGAGCATGACCAGGACTTTCCCATAGACGTGATCATGCAGGGGTTGACACTAGCAAGGCACATATCTGAAGATGCTGAGACGCAGTCTGACTACTTCCTCAAGCCAGATGTTTCACAGCTGCATGTGCCTATGTTTGCGCGCCCACGCGATCTGCTCAACCCTTTTGCTCTTGAGAGGGAGATTCCTCTTAAGGATTCATTAGAAGCCCACGGTCTAAGATTGGCCAAGAAGAAGGGGATAAAAGGGAAAGCCATCCTCTGTGGCGTAGGTGCACCTCATCTCCCCAGATCCGATGGGGTGCCAGTTAGCGTGCCAACAGTATCACCCACTGACGCTGAACTGTTAAAGAAGCTTGGGGATTCGAAGAACGCTGCCGGCCATAGTAGTAGCTCTCAGCTCAGGCGTACTTCTAGTGTTTAGGCTATTTGCCTTTGTATATTTTTGGAGTAGATCATTATTTTTGTAGCACTTTGTGCATATTGGACTATATATCTATATGAACTCGTAGTCCTTTATACATATGTTGTAGTTTATGATATTTGTACTTAGCTATTTATCTTTGCATCAAGATGTCTAAGAATCAAAAACATACTTAAAAGAAAAATCATAATCGTGTATGAAAAGCATAGGTGAAAGATCATAGTCGTGTATGAAATTTGTAACTTAGAAAAAATCACAAACCAGTATGAAATTTTACAAGTATATGCAGCGTGCTGCAAATATTATTTTAACGGGCCAAGAGTCATGGTTCCTAAATTGTTAAACGCGCACAGTATGCTATGTTTGCACATCCGTCGTGGGATGGACAATGAGCTTACGCCAACGTCTTGAGCGTAAGGTGTTTAACAAGGATGCGTGATCTGATGTTGACGGGTTTGCAACCCTCTTACTCAATGAGTAATTTAGTAGGTTTACTCATCCTGTTACCATCGTGGGTTTTATTAAGTGCATGCACGCCATGTAGGCGGAAGGTAATGTAACCAACACATTGAAACATAAATATCATTTAAATAACAATGTAAAGAAAATGTATCGCGGAGTTAGCTAGACACCGCGAATTTGAATTAATACTTGCAAGTTTTTGGAAAAATAAAGAAAATTACTTGTCAAAATAAAGAACAAGAACAGAAATACATCGATATTTATTGAGCACTTACTAAAGTGCGGAGGTGTCCATGTGTGGGGCCGTAGCCCTTCCTAAAGATAGCATCTCTTGAGATTGCAGATGTTCCATGTGCGTTGTAACTCTTGGCCATCTTTGTCACGCAGCCTGTATGCGCCGTTCCCTAGTGCTTCAATGACCTCATAGGGTCCTTCCCACTTTGGTCCAAGCTTTCCTGTATCTTCTGTGTGGCTTGCATCGTTTGCGCGATATACAAAGTCGCATGGTCTGAATGAAGTGCTCCGTACTTTAGCGTCGTAGTATCCTTTCATCTTTGACTTGGCTTTTGCTTCACGTATAGCTGCGCGTTCGCGCCTTTCTTCCAATAGGTCCAGGTCTATGCGTCGTTCATCATCATTGGTTGCCACATTAACTTCCGCAGTACGAATAGTTGGCATCCCAATTTCGGCTGGTATAACAGCTTCTGTCCCATAGACAAGAGAGAAAGGGGTGTCCCCGTTGCTAACTTTGATTGTTGTGTGGTGCGCCCACAATACATGCGACAATTCATCTACCCATCTTCCTTTGTGGATATCTAGACGCGCCTTAATTCCTTCCCCCAGGCTACAGTTTGCGCGTTCAACTAGCCCATTGGTTTGTGGGTGTTTGACTGACGCGAAGTGTTGTGTTATGTTTAGCTCTGCGCACCAGTCTTTGAATGGGTTATCACGGAATTGTTTTCCGTTATCTGAGATGATTTCCCCAGGTAATCCAAAGCGACACACTATGTTATCCCAAACGAATCGTTTTACTTGATTGCCTGTTATTGTTGTCACTGCTTTTGCCTCAATCCACATAGTGAAGTAATCTATTGCCACAATAAGGAATTTCAACCCTCCTGCTGCAACAGGAAAGGGACCAGCAATGTCGACACCCCACTTGTAGAATGGCCTTGGCGAAGTGATGGGTGTTAGCTCTTGCTGTGGTCGGCGTGGAATAGGCCTGTGCACTTGGCAGTTGCTGCACTTCCTTATCATGTCACGCGCATCACGGTGCATAGTGGGCCAGTAGTATCCTGACCGCAAGGCTCGTGCTACAACAGACCTTGGTCCTTAGTGCATACTGCATGAACCAGTGTGGATTTCTCGGAGTACGTAATCTGCCTGAAGAGGTCCAACGCACCTAAGCCATGGTTGTAAGAATGAGCGCTTGTATAAGACGCCATCTCTAAGGTCGAATCGCTGCGCTGTGCGCCGTATCCTTCGAGCCTCCTTTTGCTCTTGGGGCAGTATGCCTTTGCTTATGAATTCGATGATAGGGGTCATCCACGTAGGACCTTGTTCTTCTATCACCGTAGATACTTCCATCTCTGAGATGGATTTGTCTTTGAGAATCTCCACCAATACCTGTTTTGACAGGTGTGCATAACTTGTAGAAGCAATCTTGCTCAGCGCATCTGCCTTTTTGTTTTCCCCTCTTGGAACTTGTTTGATCGTAAACCTGTCAAATCCTTGAATTAGTGATTTGGTCTTGTCGAGGTATTGGATCATATTATCTTCTTTAGCTACATATTCACCCGACACATGGTTGGCTACTAGTCGGGAATCCACATTCGCTTCTAGGTTGCGTACACCCATGCGAGCTGCAATGCGCAATCCGGCAATTAGGGCTTCGTATTCTGCCTCATTATTTGTGGCTGTGAATTCAAAACGTAGCGCGTAGGTGAATTCCATTCCCTCTGGGTTAGTGAGGATGAGGCCTGCACCTGAACCATCTACACATGAGGATACATCCGTGAATAAGATCCATGGTTCTTGCCGTTCCACCTTGGGTTGTGAAGGTACATCATCGGTATCCGGTTTCTTGATGATGAAGTCTGCTAGGACCTGCCCTTTAACTGCAGTGCGTGGCCTATAGGAGATGTTATGCTCGCCTAGCAATACACTCCACTTCTGTAATCGCCCAGATGCGTCAGGTTTGGAGATAACTTGCTTGATAGGTTGGTCTGTGATCACCACTATAGGATGCGCTTGGAAGTACCTGCGCAGTCTTTTGGCTGCGAATACTAATGCTAAGACCAGTTTTTCCATTGGACTATAGTTAACCTCCGTTTTTTTAAGCGATTTGCTCATGAAATATACCGGTGCTTGTACCGAATTCCTATCTGTCAGTAGCACTGCGCTAACTGCTCCATGAGTCGCGGATAAGTACATGATCAACTCCTCCCCTGGTCGGGGTGCGACTAGCTTGGGAAGCGCCGCTATATGCTGCTTAAGCTATATAAAAGCTTCTTTCGCTTCCATGGTCCACCGAAAGTCTCCCTTTTTTGTACATTTCTTGAGTGTTTTAAAGAGTGGGAGTGATTTATCCGCTGACTTGGACAGGAATCTGTTTAAACCGGCTAGTTTCCCATTCAGGGATTGGACTTCTTTCAACGTGCGTGGCGAAGGAAGTTGGATGACGGCCTCTGTTTTCTCTGGGCATGGTTTAATGCCATCTGGTTCTATCAAGTATCCCAAGAACATGCCTTCTGTAGCGACAAAAGTGCACTTCTTAGGATTTAACTTCATGTTTATCTTCCGTAGTGTTATGAATGTTTCTTCAATGTCGCGCACTACTTCGTCTTCAGTATGGGTCCACATAGACCTCTAGGTTGCGGCCCACTTGTTTTTAAAATGCGTTGTCTACCAAGAGCTGGTAAGTGGCGCCCGCATTCTTTAGGCCAAAAGGCATCTTCGTATAACAATAGACACCTTGGCTCGTGTGGAAGGCTGTCTTTTCCTCGTCTTCCTTAGCCATTTGGATTTGGTGGTACCCTTTATATGCGTCCAAAAAGCATTTAAAGGGGTATCCGCATAAAGATTCCACCTTCCAGTCTATCTCTAGCAATGGATAGCAGTCTTGTGGACATGCCTTGTTGAGATCAGTGAAGTCTACACACATCCGCCAACTACCATCGCTCTTTTTAACCATCACTGGATTAGAAAGCCAGTCATGGTAGTAGACTTCTCTGTTGACATAAATAATGCATAAAAATGTTATTTATATTTTTCGATATCTCTACGTTTTGATGATCACAAAATGTAAAATCATTAAACGTAAGATTACTACGTAAACAAGTATTAAGCTAGTTTATATAATTTTATCCAACTTAATCAGTTAAGGTATGAATAAACAAGTGCTTAATACATCTCATGATCAAAGGGGTATTTAATTAATTAATACAAAGTTTATTTAATAATATAAACATATTATATATTTTTGAAAAACACTTTTGGTAATAAAAGAAAATGTTTAAATCATACTAAATGTATGAATTCAAATTTTTAACCAAAATCAGTTAGTTTTTCACCAAATAAACATTTCCCACTAAAAGACAAAAAATCTGGCCGTTATAGCTGGGCGGCCCCCTTAATTACAAGGGGCAGCCCCCTTAATTTTAAGGGGGCCGGCCATGAATTAAGGGGGCCGGCCACGCTCTTTTGTCAGATTTTGTCAGAAATTTTCTCCTATAATTACCACCTCAAACCTGGTATTTTTCTCACCTCTTGAACGAAAATTTTCAGATCTAAATCTCTCTAAAAATCTTCTAAAACCCTTTGATCATTTGATTATTAATCCTTGTTTCAAGTGATTCGATCCCTCCTCATCCATCCTCATCCAAAGTGCAAGAGAAGAATACTTCTTCAACCTCAAGTTTAAGAAGTATTGTATATTTGTTGTGTATATTGTGTATAGCATTTGTGAAGTAGTGTTGTGTTTATAGTTAGCAGTCCTAGGAGATCTAGTTGTGAATAGAAGTTGGGTAGTGAAGTAGATTAAGTAGTGAAGTAGTGAAGTGGTGTTTAGTAGTGAAGAAGTTGAGGTGTGTACAAGTAGTGATAAGTTGTGGTGTGTTGTGAGATTTGTGTGGTCCAATGCGAGTGCAAACAATCAATGGGAAACGCTACATCCTCGTAATAGTTGATGACTTTTCTAAATGGACTTGGGTTTACTTCTTACGTAGCAAAGATCAAGCTCCATCAATGATCATCACCTTTCTCACCAAGATTCAGGTTCAACTGCGTAACACTGTCAGAATTGTCCGAACGGATAATGGTACCGAGTTTAAGAATCAGATTCTTCGGGATTATTTTGAGAAAGTGGGAATTGAGCATCAAACAACAATAGCAAGATGTCCAGAACAGAATGGGGTTGTTGAACGTCGTAATAGAACACTTGTGGAAGCTGCTAGGACAATGCTTATCAACGCTCAATTACCAGACTTCTTATGGGCTGAAGCTGTTTCAACTGCTTGTTACAC